>WNWK01006479.1:68322-105391 GCA_009830355.1 Cherax destructor
AAACCAGGTACTACGGGACGGACCCCCACTCCCGTCCCATCGCTCTTACCAGTGCAATTTAAGGTGATGGAACGCCTGTTAATAGAGGGATGTGGTTTTTGAGACTAAAATATTTCCCCCCTAGTAAATGGCCCCCGAAGGGCGTTCTGCCATTGCCCCCTTGCGCTTGGATACGATATTCGTAATGCCTTTAATAACATTGGGTTATCGCTATTTTTTTCGCCCTTGAGAAGGCTTATGACACAACTTGAGATATAATATTTGGCCCAGGCCCACCCCTTTAGGCCTCCGAGGCAACCTACCATTCTTTCTTTTTAACTGACAGACTTTGGGGCCCGGGTTGTTGAACTCCCCCGGAATTTGCCCAAAGCTGAAGGTGTCCCCCGGGGATGTGTTCTGACCCAAACATTTTTTTCTGTTCATAAATAATCTGGCATCTGTTCTCCCATCCAATATTTGGTCATCGCTCTATGTGGACGACTTTGAAGTTTTCAGGTGCTGACTGTCCTCATTGCAGTTTCCCCAGCATGCCATCAACCATTTCTGATTGGGCCACCACCAGGGGTTTAAAATTTTAGTGGAAAAACTCATCAAATTACGTTCACTAGCGTCAGTGATTCTGATCATCCATTGTACCATAGGGCTCACGATCCCAGAACGGATGTAGGCCGGCCCCCTGTTTGACCGCAGATTGCCCTGAAACCCCCCACATTACCTCTCTGGGCGACTTTCAAGGGGTGAACCTCCTTAAACCCTCGCAATCTTTCAGGGGGGGCTGATCGTGAACTCCTTCGCCTACATTGGGCCCTAATTTTATTCGATTATGGTGACCAGATATACGGCAGCTTCCCCTGCCACTTTTCCAGCCTTAATCCCATCCATAAAAGGGATTACGTTATGCCTTGGTGTTTTCGTTCTTCCCCCGGGTTGGGGCCTCCCCGGAAGCGAAATTTCCCTCCTTTCCGATCCCAGATCACATTTCATTCGGTAATGTTCCTTTTCATGACTTCCCCAAAAACCTTCCATGTAGGGGTTGAAAATGTTAGTAGGCGCTCTTTTTTTGTTTGCGCCCCTGCTTACTTTTTTCCCCCTTTTCTTTGTTACATTCACTCATGTCTTCCTTCAGCTCCCACCCCTTTTTGCATTTACATCTCCCTTTCCCCCACCCCTTGGGGAAATTTCCGGTCCATGTCTGTTCTATTCTCACCTTCATAAGCCCCCCTTTTCCTACGGGGTTTTTTCGCTTTTTTCTGACCACTTCCGTTTCATTCCCCCGGCATCGCAGTGTACACCGATGGTTCAAAGTCGTCTGACGGCGGTTCGCAGCAGTTTCCGGGAACATCGCGGGGCATCTATTACCCCCGGGATATTTGGCTGAATTGTATGGCATTCTTTTGGCACTTATCCCGAGATCTATGCCCGTATACCATTTTTGGTCGTTTGACTCCCTTAGTGCTTTACAGGCTTTCCTAAAATTGAACACCTCCCCCTAGTTCTTCGTAAAACCAACTTTGGTTACACCGATTCTAGAAGCACAAAGATATTGTTTTTTGGGTCCCTGGTCATGTTGACATACAGGGCAATGAACAGGCAGACACTGTTGTGCAGTCAGCAGTACATGACCTTCCAGTTTCATATAGAGGTGTTCCTTTTATGGACTATTTTGCGGTCATTGCTACCCACCTTTGCACCCGTTGGCAACAACGCTGGTCTGATCTGCTAAATAACAAACTTCATTCTATTAAACCGAGTATAGGTTTCTGGCCCTCTTCTTGTCACCAATGTCAAGGTTGGGAGACTACACTCTCCCGTCTTCGCATTGGCCACACTCGTCTTACGCACGGGTATCTCATGGAGAGGCTCTCTGCCCCTCTCTGTGAGCATTGTCAGGTTCCAGTGTCTGTTCAACATATTCTGTTGGACTGTCCACTTTATCAACGAGCGCGCTGAATTTACCTCCAACGCCATCTTTGCTCTGCGGCCCTTTCTTTACCTTCCCTTCTTGCTGAAGGACCCTCCTTTAACCCTTTGACTGTCGCAACCCTCAATCCTGAGTGCCATTGTGTTGTCGCAAAATATTTGAAAAAAAAAATAAGAATTATTTTTTCGTATCAAAATGTTAAGATTATTTTTCTGATTGTTTTTATCCTAAAAACAGATTTTTGCCATCAATACTTACCGAGATATGGAGGTGTAAAGTTGGCAGAAAATGAGCCACGTATGGCAACAGCGGCGACTACCCCTCACTCAGTAAACATTTGTTTACTTCCATTCGTAGATTTGTTTTTTTCACTATTTTCTTTTTTTACGTAACTTATGTGTCATGTGAGACCAAGGTAAGGTGCAGTGTATATATATACATTCGTTGTATGCAACACAATAATAGCATAAACATTAGTATCTTTATATTGTTTACAAAACTTGTTTACACAAACCAACAATACAAAAAAATCTTTATTACTATTGTTCTATAATATATATACAAATGTGCAGTCACTGGACATGTTCATAGACGTTCTGCAGCTTGTGGAACTCTTTGAAACATGGTTCCATGCACAGTTGTGTTTTACATTCCTCACACATAAAACGAATGTCTCTGCATTTTTGTGGGTGTTTTATTGTATATGCACAGACAAAACATCTCTTCTGAGCAGTTTTCTTCAAAGTAGTAGCAGGCAGTTGTGTTAGGTAGTTATCCTAGGTTGATGGTCGTCTGGGTCGTCATTCCTTCCTTCCTTCCTACATTCCTTCCTTCCTACATTCCTTCCTTCCTACATTCCTTCCTTCCTACATTCCTTCCTTCTCTTCATTCCTTCTACATTCCTTCCTTCCTACATTCCTTCCTTCCACATTCTTCCTTCCTACATCCTTCCTTCCTTCCTTCTTCCTTCCTTCCTTCCTTCCTTCCTTCCTTCCTTCCCCACCTCCTACCTCCTACCATTCTACTACTCACTCCTACCTCCTACCTACCTACCTACTTACCTACCTATCTACCTACCTACCTTTCTTCCTTACTACATTTCATCTCGTCCTTCCTTTCTTCCTTCTGGTTTCTATATATACACACATAGTCACTGGACACGTGCCTAGAACTGCTATAAGCTTCTGGAAGCTGGTTGTTGTGTCTGGGTCATCATTCCGACCTTCCTTCCTTCCGACATTCCTTCTAACCTTCCTTCCTACATTCCTTCTAACCTTCCTTCCTACATTCCTTCTAACCTTCCTTCCTACATTCCTTCTAACCTTCCTTCCTACATTCCTTCTAACCTTCCTTCCTACATTCCTTCCTTTCATCTCGTCCTTCCTTTCTTCCTTCCATCTGGTTTCTATATATACGCATATATAATCACTGGACACTTCATAGAATTGCTATTAGCTTCTGGAAGCTGGTTGTTGTTTCTGGGTCGTCATTCCTTCCTTCCTTCCTGCCTACCTTCCTGCCTTCCTTCCTACCTTCCTTTCTACCTTCCTTCCTGCCTTCCTGCATTCCTTCCTACCTTCCTTCCTACATGCCTTCCTTCCTTCCTTCCTACATGCCTTCCTTCCTTCCTACATGCCTTCCTTCCTTCCTACATTCCTTCCTTCCTACATTCCTACCTTCCTTTCATACCGTCCTTCCTTTCTTTCATCTCCTTCCTTCCTTCCTTCTGGTTTCTATATATACACATATATAGTCACTTGACACTTCATAGAACTGACATTTAGCTTCTGGAAGCTGGTTGTTGTGAGTGTGTGGACTTGTAAATATGCTGAGTCAGGGTGCGGCTGCTGTCAAAATGACATATTATACCACCACTCTCCACCCTCTGCCTGTCAACACCCATGGGTCCCATGCTCTTCTTCTCCACAGTCCTTCCTACCTACTTACGTACCTACTTATGTACCTACTTAGCTACTTGCTTACCTACTTACCTACTTGCTTACCTTTATACTTGTCTTACCACTTACGTACCTACTTGCTTATTCTACCTACATACCTACTTGCCTCCTACTTACTCTGCCTACCTACTTACTTGCCTACCTCTTACTTGCCTACCTTCTACTTGCTCTACCTACTTCTTGCCTCTTACTCACCTACTTCTACCTCCTACTTACTTACCTACCTACTACTTACCTCCTACTTACTTACCTCCTACTTGCTCCTCTTCCTACCAACCTATTGCTATTGTTCTATAATATATATACACATATATAATGACTGGACACTTTCCATTAACTTCCCTTAGCGCTTGAAGTTGTGTGTGTTGACATAAATTTGCTGAGTCAGGGTAAGCCAGCTGTCAAAATGACATATTATACCATTACTCACCACCCTCACTGCTGTCAACACAAAAGGGGACCCATGTCTTCCCCACAACCTCCTTCCTAGCTTCCTTTCTTCCTTCATTCCTTTCTTACTTATTTCCTTCCTTCCTTCCTCTCGTCTCTTCCTTCCTTCCTCTCGTCTCTTCCTTCCTTCCTCTCATCTCTTCCTTCCTGCCTTCCTTTCTTCCTTCATTCATTCCTTCCTTTTTTTCGTCCTTCCTTTCTTACTTCTTTTGTTCCTTCCTTCCTCTCATCTCTCCTTCCTTTCTTTCTTTCTTTCTTTTGTTCCTTCCTTCCTCTCATCTCTCCTTCCTTTCTTTCTTCTGTCCTTCCTTCTTTTCCTCCTTCCTTCTTTCCTTCCTTTCATCTCTCCTTCCTTCCTTCCTTTCATCTCTCCTTCCTTCCTTCCTTTCATCTCTTCTTTCCTTACTTCCTTCCTCTCATCTCTTCCTTCCTTCCTTACTTTCTTTTTTCCTTCCTTCCTTCTGGTATCCTGGGCATTGCTTTCGGTCACAAACTCCTCAAAACCATGAAATTCATCTTCAGAGACACTTCCATCTGTGTTAGAGCTATCATTGAGGATGAGAACAGTCCCAGATGCGCCAAGGAGTCAGATAATTCTTACAGCTAGGCATGCTGAACAAGGATTACTGAAATGGCATTCCCACAATGCACAACTGGCTGCCCGATTTTTTTATACTGCGCACACTGACCACACAGACCCATTCTCTCACATGTAGGCCTACCAGCTTTCTCCTGTTTGATTTGAGGCCGCTAGAATTTAAGCGTATAGATACGTCCGAAACAGTGGCTCGTAAGACGTATATATACGACCGAAACAGTCAAAGGGTTAATCCTGGCTCTCTCGTTGACTTTTTGACAGAAACTGCCTTACTACACAAACTCTGAAAATTATACCTCTAGCACCTCCCTCAGTCCCTTCTACCTCGATCTCTTGCTACCCTCTATCCCTGCACTATCCACTGTCCTGCTGCACTCCATACCCTACTAATCATCCATCTCCCGCTTACAATCCATTCTCCCTTCATCCTGTCCTGCCCCGCCGCGCTGTATAACTTTTGTGGTTTAGCGCTTATTTTTATTATAATAATAATAATAATTACATTACAATCATGAATTGAAGTGCAAGGAGAGCCTCTGGCATGCCTTCGCATTAGGGCAGCTTAATCTAATGGCTTATAGTATACAACAAATCTCCAAGAAAGTCTCAAAGACCGTGGGAATACTATCAAGATACGGTACTCTGTTCCACAACCAGCTCTCCTTACCTATATCACTCACTCATTTACCCTACCTCACCTATGGAATCTGGGCATGGGGCTCTACATCAATAACTCATCTCAGACCACTAATAACACAACAAAGGCAGCAGTTAGAATGATAACAAATTCTCACCAGGCAACATACTCACCAATATTCAAAACCTAAACTTACTTACCATACAAGACATCCATATTTTTACTGTGCCTTACATCATAGAACACTCTATGCAGATATTAACCCACCACTCAAACTTCTCTTACTAATTTTAACAGGACACATGACCATAACACTAGACACAGATCACTCTGATGTTCCTCGTGTCCACCTAACACTATGTAAAACTCAATGCACATAAAGGCACGAAAATTTGGATTCATTACCTGTCATTGCCAAAGAAACCCTACCTGTACCCCAATTCAAAACGATGCTAAAACCACCTTCTCACCTAAGCTAATTGCTCCATATCAACCATTCCAGCAAAGTAGAATAATCACTTAACGAAACCTGACTAATCAATTCAATGTAATGTATGAATGAACGAATGAATGAATGTAAAACCTGTTATGAATAATACTACTTAGCTAATTATTCTACAACACTTACATTATAATGACCACGTAAACTAACTGCAATGCAATTAATTGTTTTAAATTGTTATCTCACTCAATTAGTTGCATTGCTCAAAAAATTTCTACAATTAATTGATATGTTCAACTTATATTCAAACTTTAAAACTTAGATATGCAACTTTACTTATTTTATAAATTATCAACCATAACTTTTTATTATTTTATTATTATTATTGTTTTTAATTTGTTTAATCTGATTTAATTAATTTTATAATGAAGACAAAAGTACAAAACTATGTTCAAATTTCATAGTTTAAAACTCACCTTTACTTATTGTATACTATCTAAAAAAATTCCTACAATTTATTTTTGGGTTAATTTTAAGTCTCCCCAAAAATGCCCTGCATACTGGGGTTTTTTTGGCATGTACCCCTCATGTAATCTCAATAACCAAATGTAATTCTTTTATCATGCCCAAAAAAAAATATTATTATTATTATTATATTATTATTATTATAGAGACATTTCCCCATCTGTGTTAGAGCTATCATTGAGGAAGAGAACAGTCCCAGATGAGCCAAGGAGTCAGATAATTCTTACCGCTAGGCATGCTGAACAAGGACTACTGAAATGGCGTTCCCACAATGCACCACTGGCTGCCCGTTTTTTAACTGCGCACACTGACCACACAGACCCATTCTTTTCCAAATGTAGGCCTACCAGCTTTCTCCCTGTTTGATTTGGGGCCCCAAAAATTTGGTATAGATACGCCCAAAAGTGGCCGTGGGACGTATATACGACCGAAACAGTCAAAGGGTTAAGCACAAAACAGGGGGGTTGACTGTATCTTTAAACATATAATAAAAAAAAATAATAATACTTTATTGAGACATGGTACAATGATACATAAAAAGACAAGAAAATATGTTAAGTATGATAATCTATGTAACTGATTTGATATAGCTGAATAAATTTACTTACCTGGGAGTGACGTCATAAGTTTATTCGGGTATACAAAATACAATTGCATAGATTATCATACATAGCAGTATATGGGGAAAAACCTAGGATAACCCAAAAAGTCAGACAGTGACTTATTTCCATTAGGGTCTCAGTACCCTGTACCATATGGTTTTTTGGGGAAAATGTACCATATGGTACCTTTGTATGAAAAAAAAATTTTTAAAACCATATGGTTTCCAAAAATTCCTCTTCAGATCCACTTCCATCAGTGTTAGAACTATAACTTGGGAAGAGGTTTTTCCCCAATTCACCGGGAGGAAAGTTCCTTCCCCAAGGGATGATAAAAAAAGGGGGACTGAGAGGGTTTTTCCCCAAAATGCAAGGGGGTGCCCTGTTTTTTTGCTTATTTTAATGACCATGCAGACCCATTTTTTATTAGGGGTGGCCACCAGCCTTCTCCCAAAAATTGGGGCCTAGTTTTTGGGAGATCTACGGTTTTGGCCCCTGGCTTAAAAGCCGTAGATCGGGGGGAGGGCCCCAAAAAAGGGGGTTGGGGTATTTTACTACATTATCTTCCCCAACATTAAAATGTTTTTTTTGCTGACAGGGGAAGTATGTGGAGGTTTAATGTGGTCCTACTGACAGAGGTGGATCTCGGGGTTTTTTGTTGATATGACTGTAGAGTTATCAGTAGTTGAGGTTATACTTGTATGCATTTTTTGATATGTTTTAGCCTGCAATATTTTAAAAATTTTAAAAATTAAAATTACTGTTTTTCCAATTTTTTTCAAACAAATGCTTCTTTTTTTTTAGGATACTTATCAGTGAAAACAAGTACAAATTTAGTAATAAGATAGAAATGAAACCCCCCAGTTTTAAATTTTTCTTTTAATACCTCCTCATAATCATTTTTTATCTATGTCTTTCCATCCTAGGAACTGAGTTTATCCAAAAATTTTTCCCTTTGGGTTTGGGTTTTTTGGTCATTTTTTTGAGAAACATTTGTCTTCTTTGTGCAATTTTTGAAACCACTAAACTTAATTTCTTGCAAAAACCCCACCTTCCTGACGCTCCGAGAGAACCCCAGAGAAATTATTCACTGTAGGGCCAAAACGCACTAGGCTGCATATATATTGACTGAGGCACTTCATTTCACGATACCTCTATATACTTAAGGGGATTCGGAAAATTTTTCCCCAAAAGCCAAATCAAAATGCCCTCCATTTTTTATAATTTTTTTTTTAAAAAGTTTTTTTGTGGCAATTTGATGTCTTACCCCCCCAATACAGTGGCTGTATCAAAGATGTTATAGTAAGATGGGGTACATGTCTGCACCTAAAGGAGGGGGTTTTAAATTGGGTTTTTTTTAATTAGATAAAGCACCCTCTAAGACAGTGATGGGTGAATGATGATGAAAGTTTTTCGGGGACCCCGCCTTGGTGGGGCAGGTTAAAAAAAAAAATAAAAAAACCCCACATTTTTGCCCCCAGACGAAGATCCCGGGGGGGTTTAAAAATTTAAAATAATAAATTTTTTTTCATATATTTTTTCATCAGACAAATAATGTTTGATATTTTTAGACCCTTTTAAATTTCCCTGTTGTTTTTTATAAAAAAAAAAGTTTTTAAAAAATTTTTTTTAATTTTTTGGGGGAGAGATTTTTTCCCTAAAAAAAATTAGCACAAGTTTTTTTTTAAATCGTTAGACTTAGAGAGAGGCAAGGAGAAGTGATCCAAGGGTACTTTGAAATTGGGTAAATTTTTTCTTTTTAAAAAAATTCTTTACTGAATATGCCTTTTCCCAAAAAAGCCCGTCAAGTCACTTTTAAAAACCCCAAAACCAGGACTGTAACCATTCTCGAAATAATTTCCACAAAGATCACATGACCAGTTAGAATGATAACAAATTCACATAAACAACAAATTCCCCAATATTCAAAAAAAAAACTTCCCACCATAAAAATTTATACTTTTTACTGGTTTAAAAATTTAAACTAAACCTTTAAAATTTTAAAACCAAAACCCCTTCCCTTTTTTGTTCCCCCCAAAAACAAAAAACAAAAAAATTAAAAAGGCCCCAAAAAATTTTTTAAATTTAAATTTTTCAAAAAAATGGTCCCAAAATTCAAAAAAAATTTAAAAACCACCTTCAAACCCCAAAAAAGTGCACAATATTTAACATTACCAACAAAGTTTATTAATCACTTAAATGTAAAAAACCCCTTATAAATAATGCATACTGAGCTAACTCTGCTTCTTAGCATTAACAAAAAAAATAATCCACTCTCTTGTACTCTGTGTAACTTATCTAATGAACATATAAACTGTAATTGGAATACAACCCAAATTTTTAATTTTTTTTGATTATTTTTTCTTTTGCGCAATTAATAAAAATTTTTATGTTCAACTTATATTCAAATTTTAAACTTAAATACACAATTATAATTTTTTTAAATTATCAACCATAATTTTTACCAAAGTAGTCTACTTTAAATTTTTTTAAGAATGCCCCAAAAGGGCCCGCATATTAGGGGCTTTTTAACCCCTTTTTAATCTCATTTATACCTTTGTATCATGTCTAAATAAAAAAATTTTACAGTGGTACCCCGACTTAGATGTTTTCATCTTACGTTATATTCATAAAAGAATTTTTTTAAAGTAAGAAATTTGAATGCGAATTCCTTTTTTGATCTGGGCCCAAAGACTTTTGTACCGGGCCTGTCCGCCTTTGGGGCCCAGCTGAGCGCGCACTCCAGGGGGCGCCCGTGCTATTGTTTACAAGCGAGAGCGACCACCCACCCACACCCCCACGCATTCATACCAGTATATTGTCATTATTCCACTGTTTTTAGTGCTTGCAACTGCTAAATAAGCTACCATGGGTCCAAGGAAAGATCCTAGTGCTAAGCCTGTGGCAAAGAGGAACAGAAATATATTACGATAGAACTGAAGAAGGAGATAATAGAAAAATATGAAAGTGGAGTGCGTATCAGTGAGCTGGCCAGGCTGTATGGTAAACCCTTTTCTACCATCGCTACCATTGTGGATAAGAAAAATTCAAGTAAAATCAAGGAAGCTGTTGTTGCAAAAGGTTCATGTGTGATCACAAAACACAGACCACAAGTGCTGGAAAATGTGGAAAGGTTGTTGTTGGTGTGGATCAACGAGAAACAGTTAGCAGGAGATACTGTTTCGGAGGCAATAATATGTGAAAAAGCAAGGCAGTTGCATGATGATCTCCTTATGAAAATGCCTGCAACGAGTGATGAAGTGAGCGAATTTAAAGCCAGCAGAGGCTGGTTTCAAAAATTTAAGAAGCGTACTGGCATACATAGTGTTGTGAGGCATGGTGAGGCATCCAGTTGTGACAAAAGTGCGGCTGAAAAATATGTGCCTGAATTCCAGGAGTACCTAGAGGCTGAACAATTCCTCCCCAACAAGTGTTTAATTGTGATGAAACAGGCCTGTTTTGGAAGAAAATGCCCAACAGGACCTACATTACTCAGGAGGAAAAGGCACAGCCAGGACATAAGCCTATGAAAGACAGGCTAACTTTGATGCTTTGTGCCAATGCCAGTGGTGATTGCAAAGTGAAGCCTTTACTAGTGTATCTTTTTGAAAATCCCCGAGTGTTTGGCAGATGCGGTGTCAGCAAGTCTAACTTGTGTGTGATGTGGAGGTCTAACAAAAGGCATGGGTCACAAAGGACATTTTCTTAGATTGGTTCAATGGCATGTTTGGCCCCAGTGTGAAGAAATATCTATTGGACAATAATTTGCCACTTAAGTGCCTCCTGATAATGGACAATGCTCCTTGTCATCCTCCAAACTTGGTAGAGAAAATTGTGGAGGAGTTTAAATTCATCAAAGTGAAGTTCTTGCCCCCTAATACCACTCCTCTCCTCCAGCCCATGGACCAGCAGGTCATTTCCAACTTTAAAAACTCTATACCAAAGCAATGTTTCAAAAGTGCTTTGATGTGACCACAGACATGAACATAACCCTAAGAGAATTTTGGAAAAACATTTCCATATGCTGCATTGTGTACACCTTATAGGTAAGGCTTGGGAGGGAGTGACTACCAGGACTTTGAACTCTGCCTGGAGAAAATTGTGGCCAGACTGTGTCCTAGAGAGGGATTTTGAAGGTTTTGGGGCTGAGCCTAAGAACCCTGAGCATGAGCCTGAGCCTGAGCCTGTTGTGGAAGAAATTGTGGAATTGGGCAAGTCTTTGGGGTTAGAGGTGAGTGGTGAGGATGTGGAACAGTTGGTGGAGGAGCACAAGGAAGAGCTAACCACTGAAGATCTGCAAGAGCTTCAACAGCAACTGGAACAAGAGACCAGTGGTCAGGACAATGGTTCAGAGGAGGAGGAGGAGGTGGAACAAAAATGGAAGAATGTGCCTTCTTCAAGGATTAGAGAGATATGTGCCAAATGGAGTGATGTGCAAGCATTTATGGATGAATATCACCCTAACCATGCTGTTGCAGGCCGTGCTGGCAACCTGTACAATGACACAGTGGTGTGTCATTTCAGGGATGTGTTAAAGAATCGCCAGACACAGAGCTCCCTGGACAAATTTGTTGTTAGAAAGAGGTCCAGTGACTCTCAAGCTGGTCCTAGTGGCATTAAAAGAAAAAGGGAAGTAACCCCAGAAAAGAACTTGGTACCTGCAGTGTTAATGGAAGGGGATTCCCCTTCCAAACACTAGCATACTACTCCACCTTCTCCCCTCCTCCACACATCAACAACTCTTCAATAAATGTAAGTGACATGTTATTGTACAATATTTGCATGTGTATTTAGTTATTCTTCATTATATTGTGTATTATTTAATGTCAAAAAGTTCTAAAAAGTATTTTATTTAACTACTTTTGGAAGTCTTGGACGGATTAAATTTATTTCCATTATTTCTTATGGGGAAAATTGATTCGTCTAACGATTGTTTCGTCTTAAGATATGCCCTCTCTGACGGATTAATATCGTAAGTCGAGGTACCACTGTATCATTGTACCATGTCTAAATAAACTATTATTATTATTATTATTATTATTATTATTATTATTCTAGTCCTCCCCACCAACTCCATTTCCAAACACGTTTCCAACATTTTTTCCAATACCTCATTCCGAGTATCCACCTCCACATCCACCACTATCAAGGACATTACCAGTAACAGACAGGACAAGTTTCAATCCACTGCAGGGGTATACACAATCCCTTGTAATGGCTGCAGCAAATTATACGTCGGCGAAACATCCAGAGACCTCCAAACACGTATTTCAGAACACCAGTACGCAGGCAGATCTGACGACTCAAGGAATGCCTGTGTTCAACACCGAAATTCACACAATCATTTAATCAACTACAGAAACGTAAGACTCATCACCAGAGAAGACAACACTCAATACCAAAGAATCCTAGAATCATCACTTATCTGTATATCCAACAACTTCAACCAGAACAACGGCTTCTACAACATAGCTGAACGTATTGCCAAGAAACTTCTTCATCGCTATCCCACATAGAACTCAAGTATGGAACACTGCAGGTCCTTTAAGTTACCCAAGGTTTTAACTATCACCCTACTTTGAAGACTGTCACATGCAGCATTCTCCACTAAATCCTATAAATACTCATGTTCCTCCTTTTCCAGGTAGATCTGTCTGTGACTCGATAAAGCCCACTGCATGGGCGAAACGTTGTCAATAAAGGATCACATTATACTGCTTATGTGTTTATTTTTCCATTGTGTCGGTATTTTATACCATTTATTTCCATACTGCTTATGTGTTTATAAGAACATAAGAATGGAGGAACACTGCAGAAGGCCTACTGGCCCACACAAGGCAGGTCCTTATCAAAACCACCACTACCTAAGAATTTACTCCCGTACTCACATCAATCAAACCCAGCCCCTCCCACTCATATATTTGTCCAATCTCTTTTTAAAGCCACCCAAGGTATTAGCCTCTATCACCCTACTCGGAAGATTGTTCCACGCATCTACAACTCTGTTCGAAAACCAGTACTTGCCTATGTCCTTTCTAAATCTAAATTTATCCAATTTAAATCCGTTATTTCTGGTTCTTACTTGGTTCGATATCCTTAGTATTTTATTAATATCTCCTTTGTTTATGCCCATCATCCACTTGTACACCTCGATGATATCTCCCCTCATTCTACGTCTCTCCAGAGAATGGAGATTCAACACTCTAAGTCTATCTTCATACGGGAGATTTCTTATACATACTGTAAATCATTTTAGTCATTCTTCTCTGTATGTTCTCCAATGAATCTATATACATCCTGTAGTAAGGAGACCAAAACTGAGCTGCATAATCCAAATGAGGTCTCACTAGTGATGTATAGAGCTGTAAAATAACTTTTGGACTTCTGTTGCTTATACTTCTTGAAATAAATCCTAGTAATCTGTTAGCCTTATTGCGCACACTTAGGCACTGTTGTCTTGGCTTTAGATTTCTGCTTACCATGACTCCCAAGTCTTTTTCACATTCTGTATGATCAAGCTCTACTTCACCTAGTTTATAAATTCGAGGGATATTTTCATTACCAAGGACTAGTACCTTACACTTGTCCACATTGAACTTCATCTGCCACTTTTCAGACCAAGACATTAATTTGTCCAAATCCTCGTGGAGTTCACTGGTATCCTCCTCAGAATGAATCATATGGCCTATTTTTGTATCATCAGCAAATTTACTCATGTCACTTGCAATTCCTTCATCAAGGTCATTTATGTAAATTATGAACAACAATGGGCCTAAAACCAATCCTTGTGGAACACCACTAGTGACTAGTCCCCATTCAGATTTGACCCCATTAATGGAAACTCTCTGCTTTCTATTGGTAAGCCATGCCTCTATCCATGCTAGAACTTTACCTCGTATACCATGAGCTGCCACCTTTCTTAAGAGTCTATTGTGAGGTACTCTATCGAAGGCCTTATTGAAATCCAAGTAAACTATATCATATTCTTTATCACTGTCTACTGCCTCAAATGTTTTATTGAAAAAGTCAGTAAATTTGTCAGGCAGGAACGACCTCTCGTGAACCCATGCTGAGATTCATTAATCAAATTAGTACTTCAAGGTGACTTCTAATAATATCAGCTATAATTGATTCTAATAATTTGCCTACTATAGACGTGAGGCTTATTGGACGGTAATTTGATGGAATGGACTTATCCCCTGATTTGAATATAGGAACTACATTAGCTATCTTCCACATCTCTGGCACAACACCAGTTAGGATGGACGTATTAAACACATTCGTTAATGGCTGACTAAGTTCCATCTTGCATTCTTTAAGTACCCTGGAAAATAACTCGTCGGGTCCCAGGGACTTATTTTGCTTAAGTTTATCTATCTGTTTGATAACCATGTCCCTTGTGACAGTAATATTAGTTAATTTGAATTCTTCAGGAACTGAATAATTGTTAATTTCTGGAATCTCATTTGTGTTGGTATTTTATACTATTTATTTCCGCCATGAGCTGCCACTTTCTTTAACAGTCTCTGGTGCGGTACTCTATCAAAAGCCTTACTAAAATCTAAATAGACAATATCGAATTCTTTATCATGATCAACAGCCTCAAAAGCTTTACTATAAAGAAGGTTAATAAATTAGATAGGCAGGAACGGCCCCTCGTGAATCCTTGCTGAGTATCATTAATCAAATTATGTAGATATAAAAGGAGCTCCTCTCCTTTTATATGTGCGGGTTGTGTGTGTATTGTTCCAGTCACGGTATTGTGCCTTTTTTGTTATTTATCTAGATGGCTTTATCGAGTAACGTTGTCACATTATGCTGCTGCGTCTGGCAGCCCTGCTGCCAGATTCACGGTCGTTAAGTTGAGTGGTCATAAGTCGAGCAGGTCAATGGTAGGTGTATTGACGAAATCCGGGGGTCCACTGTAATTGCTTCCAAAGTGCCAAAATTTTAGTGCCGTATTACACCATTTACTATGCAAACCCTTATACTACTTTACTGGATATTTTTTAATTAATAATTTAATAAGTGGTAGGTAGTAGGTTGGTAGACAGCAATCACCCAGAGAGGTACTACCGTCCTGCCAAGTGAGTGTAAAACGGAAACCTGTAATTGTTATACATGATGGTAGGATTGCTGGTGTTTTTTTCCGTCTCAAAAACATGCAAGATTTCAGGTATGTCTTGCTACTTCTACTTACACTTAAGTCACACTACACATGCATGTACAGCCTCTCCTCACTTAGCGACATACAATAGAACGTCATTTAGCACGATAGTTATGTTCCTGAAAAAGTCGTGTTAGATAATTTCGTGTTAAATAATTAAAAGAACTAATGGGAAAAATAGGGTTACGTTCCTGGGAGTCCCCAAAAAGCCAAACAAGTTTTTTTTTAGACCAACAAAAATAAAAGTTAATATGTAATTGTAGTTCATTATCGTGATGTATTATGTTGTTTTTACTGCTTAAGACTACAAATGTAATAGAAATAATAGTATTTACCTTAAATTGTGGGTGCTGGTGTTTGTGGATGATTGTGAAGAGAGTGGAGAGTTATGCTGTGGCCCTACTGGGCTGAGGTGGATAGTAGAAGTTCTTGAACTGAAGTCGATGGTTGAACTGAGTGTCTAACTTTAAGTCAGTCAAGTCAGTCAGTAAGTCAGTCAAGCCATTCAGTAAGTCAGTCAAGTCAATCAGTAAGTCAGTCAAGTCATTCAGTAAGTCAGTCAAGTCATTCAGTAAGTCAGTCAAGTCATTCAGTAAGTCAGTAAAGTCATTCAGTAAGTCAGTCAAGTCATTCAGTAAGTCAGTCAAGTCATTCAGTAAGTCAGTCAAGTCATTCAGTAAGTCAGTCAACTCATTCAGTAAGTCAGTCAAGTCATTCAGTAAGTCAGTCAAGTCATTCAGTAAGTCAGTCAAGTCATTCAGTCAGTCAAGTCAGTCAGTCAGTCACACAAACTTATGTTTACATCTTTTTGTGTGTACAAAGTAACACTTCATTACAGCCACGGGTTATGTCATGTCTAATATCTTTGTTTTCTTCGTTAATTCAAGATCAAAACACAATTCACTCTCTCTTATTCTTCACAAACACAGCTGGCTTGTAGCCAGGACTTCTTGACGCGTATGAAATACGTACGAATGCTGGGATGGTGGGGTCTGTGGTGGCTGGGTAAGGCGGGTGGTGTCTGCTGAACCACAACAACAAGACTGCTTGTGAGAATGGTTATTTGTTTTTCCTTCCCACAAACTGTAAGTAAGTTTATTCAGGTATACACAGATACAGTTACGAAGATTATCATACATAGCAGCATATGTGTAGAGAACCTAGGATAACCCAAAAAAGTCAGAGTGACAGTATTTCCATTGACTGACTTGGGTTATCCTAGGTTCTCTACATATATGCTGCTATGTATGATAATGTATGTAACTGTACTCACCTAATTGTGGTTGCAGGGGTCGAGACTCAGCTCCTGGCCCCATGTATCTGAATAAACTTACAGTTTGCAGGAAGGAAAAACAAATTCCCTTTTCCTCAAAGCATGAGGATTCTTAGGCAGTAAATAACCATGGGCTTACACTTGAAATCACCTGAGCATTACCAAAAAGGAGCAAGGTGAAGCGATCCTTTGCTGTCTTGAAGCCTGGTGCACTTTTCTCTTGCTGACTGATATAAGTTCGTGTTGGCCTTTTCTTCCAGAAAACACTTGTCTCGTCAGCAATAAACACTTGATGTGGCTCATAGCCACCCTTAGTAGGACCCCCACTGATTCAATGGTTTAACCCACCGCGGGTAACCGCACGCTCAAAATTTTTCCCCTCCTGCCGAACCGTGTAATATCATCTTTACGTCGTGTAAGATGATAATGTGTCGCAAATCTTAAATCGTGCAATACCCGTAACGTGCAACATAATCTCGTGCTAAATGACGTTCTACTGTACTCGTTTACCAACGACTCGGACTTACGACGAGCTCTCTGACCAGTATGCATGCCTAAATAAGGTATATTAAAGCTGATTTCCTCTATTCTGTTTATTGCAATATACAGTACACTACTGTATAAACATTCAAAAATATACAAGAAATGTTATAAATGGTGAAAAGGTGACATTAAAACAATATCAAAGATGGTTGACACAAACCCACTACCATTATACAGTGGTCCCTTCGTTTTCGTGTATCTCTGTTTTCGTGTGTTTCCGTTTTCGTGCAGTTTTTTCGGGGAAAATTTACCTCTGTTTTCGTGTGATTCCCTCCGTTTTCGTGCTTGGTCCGGAACCCTGTCCAGTGCCCAGCGCACATACAAAGCCCGCAAGCCCGCCTCCCACTATTGAGTGAACATTATCCTGCGATTTCATACAAAACATTTCTTAACAATCCATTGTTTTTGGCCCTTGATTATTGTGTGTGACTGCTAAATAAGCCACCATGGGCCCAAAGAAAGCTCCTAGTGTCAGTCCTTTGGTAAAGAAAGTGAGGAACACCATAGAATTAAAGAAATCGTAGCAAAGTGGTGAGAGGCATGGGTGGTGAGAGGCAGTGGTGGTGAGAGGCAGTGGTGATGAGAGGCAGTGGTGGTGAGAGGCAGTGGTGATGAGAGGCAGTGGTGGTGAGAGGCAGTGGTGGTGAGAGGCAGTGGTGGTGAGAGGCAGTGGTGGTGAGAGGCAGTGGTGGTGAGAGGCAGTGGTGGTGAGAGGCAGTGGTGGTGAGAGGCAGTGGTGGTGAGAGGCAGTGGTGGTGAGAGGCAGTGGTGGTGAGAGGCAGTGGTGGTGAGAGGCAGTGGTGGTGAGAGGCAGTGGTGGTGAGAGGCAGTGGTGGTGAGAGGCAGTGGTGGTGAGAGGCAGTGGTGGTGAGAGGCAGTGGTGGTGAGAGGCAGTGGTGGTGAGAGGCAGTGGTGGTAAGAGGCAGTCTTAACCCTTTGGGGGTCGACAGGCCTTCTCGGAAACGTGTTCCTGGGGTCGAAAATTTTTTGGAAAAAAAAAATTAATTTTTTCTTACGGAATGGTAGAGAATCTTTTTCCGATCATACCGCCACCAAAGTTATGAAATTTGATCGAAAACTAACGATATTATGCTTTCGCGAAGTTCGCGGTATCTATGACACTGACGCATCGGCGATTTCACCCAATTTGAGCCCTATTTTCGAGAAATTCCAATGTTTCAGTCTCCTAAAATTATAGCTATTTTGCTAGAACTCCATTTCTTCTATCGATTGAGTACAAGAAACTGCCTATTTACCAATTTCATCTACCCAAAATAGTCGTCAGAAAATGGCAATTTTCCAATTTCACACAAATTTCAAACGATGGCAATTTAAAAATAGGGTCCAGAGTAAACAAGGCAGACATTCCTGGCACTAAAATAACATCTTCTCTGTTCATTAGCCACGTCTCCAGGCCCCTGTTCCATTACTTTTGCTTTCCATTTTGAATTTTTATTCTCACACAAAAATAGAAGATTTACTGTTATGTATACAACTGCATCATTGTAAAAATGGTATAAATAATATCAGAGCACTTGTGCGTGAATATAAGACTCGCCAGTTGATGTGTATTGGACGCATGGTGTGATTTGTTTACTCTTGAACATCGTCAAAAATCGAACATTTTTGCTAATTTGAGCTCAATTTCAAGGTACTTGTCATTGTCATACCAATCAAAATCATCTCCATTTCTGTAATATATCTTCCATTCTATCAAATGAGACCAAGAAAACGAGAATACATCAATAAATACCATACGAAAATCGACTGCAAAGTCGCTGTTTTAATCGAAAAAAAATGGTCAGTTTTTTTTTTCTCATTATGCAGTGTATGCTGCAGGATTTTTTTTATACTGTGCACACTGACCACACAGACCCATTCTTTCATATGTATGCCTACCAGACGTTTTCTGCTTAAATTGAGGCTGCTAGAATTTGGGCGTACTAGTACGGCACCAACCCCTGCTCGTAAAACGTACTAATACGGCACCGACCCCGAAAGGGTTAATGTAGAGTGAGAGGTGAGTAAACAAGATTAAATGAATAAACGAGAGAGAATGAGAGTGTAGAAGGTTCAGGAGGTTTGTAAACAAACCAGTTGTTGTTGTTGTTGTTGCTGCTGTTACCAGCCAGCCTGGACAGGAATGATTTCTGTTCACTCCTTGAAGCGACTGGAAAGAAGTGATCTAATGCAGTTAGCATTACAAACTCCGTTTTCTCTTATACTAATGCGTCTGAAGGAGGAAAGAATAGGAAGATGTTTTCATAACTGGACCGAATATGCCCGCCACCACATTCGTAATGACACACATATTTTATTCATTCTAGAGTGTACATCAGGTTTTTATGTTATTTATATTGTTTATTATGTCGTATTAGATGAATTGTGGTAGATAAATAAGCCGTAGAGCTGATATTAGTGTCAAATTGAAGCATTTTGTCCTGCCTCCCAACAATAAACTCGCCTCCCTCTCTCCTCCTCTCCATCTTCCATACACCAACAAGAGTCGCCAATAAAAGTAAGTGTGATGTTAAATGTTCATTTATACATGTTATTAGTGCTTTATATTTATTTGTTATTCTTTTCTGTATGTAAATCTATATTTAATCTCTAAAAAATTATTTTTTGTTAATACTCCTGGGTGTCTGAAACGGATTAATTGAATTTACATTATTTCTTATGGGGAAAATGGCTTCAGTTTTCTTTGATTTCAGTTTTAGTCGATCCCTCTGGAACGGATTAAGCACGAAAACGGAGGGACCACTGTAGTATGCTCCTCAGCGACGAATTCGTTTACCGACATGGTCTTAGGAACGGAACTCCGTCGTTAAGTGAGGAGAGGCTGTATATGTTTGTACATGCAAGTGAAGTGTGACCTAAGTGTAAGTAGAAGTAGCAAGACGAACCTGAAATCTTACATGTTTATGAGACAGAAAAAGGACACCAGCAATCCTACCATCATGTAAAACAATTACAGGCTTCCATTTTACACTCACTTGGCAGGACAGCTATAATATTTGTATCATCTTTTCTATATTTGTGTGGATCTCCAATAAAAAAGCCTGCAACATTTCCTATTATCAGCAGCTTCAGAATTTACACAGCCTCAAGAACCTAACTTATAAATCTCTCTATATTGTGATAAATACTTAAGGCTATAATAAGTATAATTATATAAACAGGAACCACTTACACAGCTTCACCGCCTTCATCCTTGATGACCTTCAGCAGCAGTCGAGCAGACTGAATGGCTCGGACAACTGCATGTTGCACATTAATGTGTAAAACACTGCCATAGTCTGAAGAAAGCCTGTAGAATACAGATACCAAGGAGAGTACAGCTTGCTCTACCCCAGTCACCAGACCTGAAAAACAAACATGACATATACATTCAACAAATTCATTATTACTTAATGATGATTAAGGATTAATGGAGAAGAGAATATCCAATTAAATCAACTGCCAGTCAAATCAGAAGATGAGAATTTTTCCTTGATCATAACACTAACAGACAATTCTGGATTTACTGTACTCTGTACATTAAATCTGAAAACAATTTACCCAGTAGACTGTAACAATAACTAATCTAATCTGGATTTCATGAAGTTTGTTTGGACAACTGATTTTTTCCATTAAATCCAAAATCCATTAAATTATTATACAATCACTAGCCATACTATATGAAAAAGTATAGAATTACCCTTTAAATTTTAAAAACCAGTTGATGCCTAAACAGATACAGAGAAGTGCAAAGAAATACAGTGGACTCCCTGTGTTCGTGATGCTCCAAACTCGAACAATTATGTAAGTGTATTTTTGTAAGTGCTTTTGTAAGTGTTTTTTGGGGGTCTAAAAGGACTAATCTAATTTACATTTGTCCTTATGGAAACAAATTCTTTCGGTAACAGCACTTGAACAGCATTCTGGAACAAAAAAAATCACGAAAACCGGGGGTCCACTGTAATCCCCTTTAAACAAAGTAACAGTACACACAAAACAGGTATACACAACTTACTGGAAGTTTCAATAGCTGTTGGTGCTGGAAGTTTCGTGAAGCAAATGCCAATCTTGGTGCATTCAAATGAGAGCTTTTTAGAAAACATAGCTGTAGGAAGTAAATACATTACAATGATGGAAATTTTTTTTAATCAGAAGCAATGCAAATAAACTTGTATGTGAAAGGGGTTAACAGCTTATAATACACTGTACAGTGGACCCCCGAGTTTCGGTCACCTCGGAAATCGAACATTTATGTAAGTTTAATATTGTAAGTGCTTTTGTATGTATATTTTTGGGGGTCTGAAAGGACTAATCTAATTTACATTTTTCCTTAAGGGAACAAATTTGTTTGGTAATGGCACTTGAACAGCCTTCTGGAATGAATTATGACCGAAACTCGAGGGTCCACTGTATATTACTTGGTTATTATAAAGCCTCTCCTCACTTAACGAGATTTCCATTCCTAAGACCACGTTGGTAAACAAATTCGTTGCTAAGCAAGGAGCATACTATAAGAAGCATACTTTGATATTGTTTTAATGTAACCTCTGCACCATTTATAAAATTTTTAGTACATATAAAATAATGTAAAAAAGAAAAAAAAAAAAAAGGTATATCGGCAACACTTCTGCAAAGACAGAACTCGATGTTGCCATCAGGTGAGCATCCAGTGGCGACTTGGCAGCCTCATATCTTGGTAAGCACAGACCATAATTTTTTTTATCCTATAACACTTAGAAAAATGCGCTCTTTATTTCTATATAAAAAACGATTTTTTTTTTCAAAATATTCGGGACACTGGGCGAGAGAACGTATATATACGTTTGGACCATTTAAGGGTTAAGACTCCAACACCACTCTCATATTTTTCAATAAGTTCTTTCTTAAATTCCATCGTGTTTCTCACTTTCTTTACCAAAGGAACTTTACTAGGAACTTTCTTTGGGGCCATGGTTACTTATTTCGCAGTTGCACTTAATGAATAACCACCAAAAACAATGAATTATAGCGAAATGTTTGGATGAATGAGCAGAAGCTTCCTCACTCTCCCAGACACACAGCCAGACTGGCAGGAGCAGCTGACGGTGGGCGGGTTGAAGTATCCCATACGGCTGATAAGCGAAATAACGACCGATAACTGGAAGCCGAAACACCGGCCTATAACCGAGTTGGCCGATAACAGGAACGGCCGACTTTGACTATCGCAAGCCCATTTCTGAAACTCATTCTATGTCGCAAAATATTTAAAAAAAAAAAATTGTTTTTTCTTATGAAATGATAGAGAATCTTTTCCCGGTGGTAATGACACCAAAAGTATGAAATTTGATGGAAAACTTACGAAATTACGCTCTCGCGAAGTTAGCGATCTAGGCGATATATATGCATCGGCGATTTCGCCAAATTTGAGCCCTATTTTCGGCCAATTCCATTGTTCCAGTCGACCAAACTCATAGCTATTTCTTTAGAACTCCATTTGTTCTATCGATTGAGTACAAGAAACTGCCCATTTACCAATTTCAACTACCCAATAAAGTGGTCAGAAATTGGCAATTTGGCCAATTTCACGCAAATTAAAAAAGATGCCAATTTCAAAATAGGGTCCAGAATAAACAATGAAGACATTCCTGGCACTAAAATAACATTTTCTCTGTTCATTAGTCACATCTCCAGGCCCCTCTTATATTACTCTTGCTTTATATTTTGATTTTTTTATTCACAAAAAATAGAAGATTTACTGTTATGCAGACTACTGCATTACTGTTTACTCTTGAACATTGGAAAAATCGAACATTTCTGCTAATTTGAGCTCAATTTCAAGGTTGTTTTCATCATGAAACTAATCAAAATCATCTCTATTTCTGTAACATGTTTTCCATTCTATCAAATGAGACCAAGAAAACGAGAATACAACCATGAATACTATACGAAAATACACCTCAAAGTCGGCGTTTTAATCCAAAAACACGGTCGGGTTTTTTGTTCTAATTATGCACCATGTGCTGCAGGATTTTTTTTATACAGCGCACACTGACCACAGAGACCCATTCTCTCACATGTGGGCCTACCAGCTTTCTCCCACTTGATTTGAAGTTGCTAGAATTTAGGCATATTAATACGTCCGAAACACTGGCTCATAAGACGTATATATATGGCTGAAACAGTCAAAGGGTTAAAAAATGTATTTTATGTTGATATTTTTGGGTGTCTGGAACGGATTAATTGTATTTACATTACGTATTTCTTATGGGAAATATTACTTTGGTTTTCAAACGTTTTGGTTTTAGACCGACCTTCTGGAATGGATTAAGTACGAAATCCAGGGTTCCACTGTATTTCTCATTGTTTTCTGTATGTAAAACTATAGTTATTCTCTATAAAATGCATTTTTTGTTAATACTTTTGGGTGTCTGGAACGGATTAATTGGATTTACATTATTTCTGAGGGGAAATATTGCTTCAGTTTTTGTTGAATTCGGTTTTCGTCAGACTTTCTGGAACAAATTAATGACAAAAACAAAGGTTCCACTGTACAATAAATATATTTATTCATTCTTGAAAGATTTTTATACATATTAAAAAACATTATCTTCGTCAAGTCCCATGAACTGCATCTGGAGCAGGAGGAAGTGACGAAGACAAGGGTAATGATAGCATAAGGTTTCTACTAGTCATGTGAGATGTACAGGTTAAATAATAATAATAATAATAATAATAATATATAATACAGTATAATAAAAGGAGCTCTGAAGGTAATCTTCTTCTTTCAACAAAATGGCCATATCCCACAGAAGCAGGGTGGCCCAAAAAGAAAAATGAAAGGTTCTCTTTTTAACTTCAGTAGTGTATACAGGACAAGGGGGTTACCAGCCCCTTGCTCCCAGCATTTTAATCGCCTCTTACAACACGCATGGCTTATGGAAGCAGAATTCTGTTCCATTTTCCCTTGGAAATAAGAGGGAATAAATAAGAACAAGAACTAGTAAGAAAATAGAAGAAATCTCAAAGGGGTGTGTATATATATATGCTTGTACATGAATGTGTAGTGTGACCTAAGTGTAAGTAGAAGTACAGCAAGACGTACCTGAAATCTTGGATGTTTATGAGACAGAAAAAAAACACCAACAATCCTACCATCACATAAAACAATTACAGGTTTCCGTTTTACATTCACTTGGCAGGATGGAAGTACCTCCGTGAGTGATTGCTGTCTACCAACCTACTACCTAGGCTTTGATGTTAATCTTCTCTTGATAAACCAGCCATATCCCACTGAAGCAGGGTGGCCCAAAAAGAAAAAAACAAAAGTTTCTCTTTTTAAATTTACTAATATATACAGGAGAATGGGTTACTAGCCTCTCGTGCCTGGCATTTTAGTTGCCTCTGAAGACATGCATGGATTACGGAGGAAGAATTCTGTTCCACTTACCCATGGAGATAAGCAGAAATAAATAAGAACAAGAACTAGTAAGACCATACAAGAAAACCGAGGGGTGTATATATACAGTAGAACCCCGAGTAACGAGCACCCCAGAAATCGTATAATTATGTAAGTATAATATTGTAAGTGCTTTTGTAAGTGTATTTTTGGGGGTCTGAAATGGACTAACCTAATTGACATTATTTCTTAAGGGAGTAAATTCGTTCGGTAATGGCACTTGAGCAGGCTTCTGGAATGAATTTTGCTCGTTACTCGGGGTTCCACTGTATATGCTTGTACATGCATGTGTAGTGTGACCTAAGTGTAAGCAGAAGTAGCAAGATGCACCTGAAACCTTGTATGTTTATGAGACTGAAAAAAGACACCAGCAATCCTACAATCATGTAAAACAATTACAGATTTCGTTTCACACTCACTTGGCAGGACGGTAGTACCTCCCTGGGTGGTTGCTATCTACCAACCTACTACTTAGGCTTTGAAGTTATTCTTCTTCTTTCTTCTTTCAACAAATCGGCCATATCCCACCGAAGCAGGGTGGCCCAAAAAGAAAAACAAAAGTTTCTCTTTTTAACTTTAGTAATGTATACAGGAGAAGGGGTTACTAGCCCTTTGCTTCCGGTATTTTAGTCGACTCTTATGACATGCATGGCTTACGGAGGAAGAATTCTGTTCCACTTCCCCATGGAGATAAGAGGAAATAACAACAAGAACTAGTAAGAAAATAGAAGAAAACCCAGAGGGGTGTGTATATATATACTTGTACATGAATGTGTAGTGTATACAGGAGAAGGGGTTACTAGCCCTTTGCTTCCGGTATTTTAGTCGACTCTTATGACATGCATGGCTTACGGAGGAAGAATTCTGTTCCACTTCCCCATGGAGATAAGAGGAAATAACAACAAGAACTAGTAAGAAAATAGAAGAAAACCCAGAGGGGTGTGTATATATATACTTGTACATGAATGTGTAGTGTGACCTAAGTGTAAGTAGAAATAACAAGGCATACCTGAAATCTTGCATGTTTATGAGACAGAAAAAAGACACCAGCAATCCTACCATCATGTAAAACAAATACAGTGGTACCCAGGTTAACGATATTTTTTCGTTCCAGAATGCTGTTCAAGTGCCATTACCAAACGAATTTATCCCCATAAGGAATAATATAAAATAGACTAGTCCTTTTAGACCCCCAAAAATACACTTACAAAAGCATTTAAAAAAATAAACTTACATAAAAGGGAGAGTTTGGGGATCATCGTTAACCGAGGTACCACTGTATAGGCTTTCGTTTCACACTCACTTCGCAGGATGGTAGTACCTCCCTGGGTGGTTGCTATCTACCAACCTACTACCTAGGCTTTGAAGTTAATATACGTACTACATAAATAATTATTCAGCACTAATGAGGGTAGGGTGTGCTGGATATTCAAAAACACCAGATAATGTATAATTTTTCATGTTAATTATTCCTACCTTTTCAGTACGGGGTATTTTACACATACAGCCAACTCTCTAATAAAAACCTACCATACTTACACCAAACCAACTTATACTAGAGATAAAGGCATTTGATGAAGAGATAATAAAAATGTTAATAAATAAATATATACAGTGGAACCGAGAGTTTCGGCCGCCCTGAGTATTGGCCGCTTCGAGTTTAGACCGCTTTTTTTGGCTAAATTTTGTCCCGAGTTTCGGCACGTGCCCCGTGTTTTGGCCGGCGTACCAGACCTGTCCGCCTGCCAGTGCCTGCCAGCGCCTGCACACCTGCCGTGCAGGCGTCGTGAGCCAGTCTAGCTTTGTTTATCCTTGAGTGAATATTACCCTGCGTGCTCATCCAAACATTTCACAATAAATTCAGTGCTTGTTTATTGATTGTGACTGTGAAATAAGACACCATGGGCCCAAAGAAACTTTCTAGTGGCAGCCCTTTGGTAAAGAAAGTGAGAAACACGATAGAATTGAAGAAAGAAATTGTAACAAAGTACCAAAGTGGAGGAGGAAGAGAGAGGGAAGAATGTGCCTTCTTCAGTGATTCAACGATATGTACGATACTAAAGCAGCACGAGTCGATAAAGGCTATAGCGCCAGCCAGTGATAAAGTGTAGCACTAACAGTGTAGCAAGTAAGTTAAGTGATTAAGCGATAGAAAAATGACACGAAACTTAAACTCCTCCATTGTTGTTTGTGGTATATAGGGTCACTGACAGCACCGTCGCCTCTGCTGCCGCTTATGCTTATGCTCTCAGTGGCCCTTATACACCCAACAATAACACAACACAACACCAGTCGTGACATACGTAATGACGTATTTTATTCATTCTAGAGTACAGTCAACCCCCGGTTCTCGTCGGTAATCCATTCCAGAGAGCCCGTCGATCACCGGTTTGGTCGAACTCCGATTCTATTTCCCCCATAAGAAATAATGGAAATAAAATTAATCCGTTCCAGACATCCAAAAGTATTAAAATAAAATATTTTTTAGAACTTTTTGACATTAAATTATACACAATTTTATGAAAAATTAAGAAATAATAGTACAATAACATGTCACTTACATTTATTGAAGAGTTTTTGATGTGTGGAAGACGAGAGGAGGGGAGAAGATAGAGTAGTATGCTAGTGTTTGGAAGGGGAATCCCCTTCCAATAACCCTGCAGGTGGCAAGTTATTTTCTTGGGTTACTGGCCTTTTTCTTTTAATGCCACTAGGACCAGCTTGAGAGTCACTGGACCGCTCTCTCACAAAAAATCTGTCCAGGGAGCTCTGTGTCTGGCGGTTCTTTAAAATGTCCCTAAAATGTGACAAGACATGGTCATTAAACATGTCGCATACACGGCTTGGTTAGGGTGATAATCATACATAAATGTTTGCACATTAGCCCATTGGGCACAAATCTCCTTAATTTTTGAAGAAGGCACCTTTTTCCATCTCGGTTCCACCTCCTTCCCCTCTGGACCATTTTCCTGAACTGTGGTCTGTTGTTGCTGTTGAAGCTCTTGCAGATCTTCAGTGGTTAGCTCTTCATTGTGCTCCTCCACCAACTGTTCCACATCCTCGTTACAAACATCCAACCCCATGGACTAGCCCAGTTCCACAATTTCTTGCACAACAGGCTCAGGCTCAGGGTTCTGAGGCTCAGCCCCAAAACCTTCAAAATCTAGGACACAGTCTGGCCACAATTTTCTCCAGGCAGAGTTCAAAGTCCTGGTAGTCACTCCCTCCCAAGCCTTACCTATAAGCTTTACACAATGCAGGATATGGAAATGATCTTTCCAAAAGTCTTTTAGGGTCATATTCATGTCTGTGGTCACATCAAAACACTTTTGAAACATTGTTTTGGTGTAGAGTTTTTTAAAGTTGCAAATGACCTGCTGGTCCATGGGTTGGAGGAGAGGAGTGGTATTAGGGGGTAAGAACTTCTCTGTGATGAACTTAAAATCCTCCACAATTTGCTCTGTCAAGTCTGGAGGATGACCAGGAGCATTGTCCATTATCAGGAGGCACTTAAGTGGCAAATTATTTTCCTCAAGATATTTCTTCACACTGGGGCCAAACACGTCATTGAACCAATCAAGGAAAATGTCCCTAGTGACCCATGCCTTATTGTTAGACTTCCACATCACACACAAATTAGACTTGGAGACACCGCATCTCTTAAACACTCGGGGATTTTCAGAATGATACACCACTAATGGCTTCACTTTACAATCACCACTGGCATTGGCACATAACATCAGAGTTAGCCTGTCTTTCATAGGCTTATGTCCTGGGAGTGCCTTTTCCTCCTGTGTAATGAAGGTCCTGTTGGGCATTTTCTTCCAAAACAGGCCTGTTTCGTCACAATTAAACACTTGTTGGGGTTGGAATTGTTCAGCCTCTATGTACCCCACAAATTCATTCACGTAATTTTCAGCCGCACTTTTGTCAGAACTGGCTGCCTCACCATGCCTCACAACACTATGTATGCCACTTCGCTTCTTAAATCTGTCAAACCAGCCTTTGCTGGCTTTAAATTCATTCACTTCAGCACTCGTTAAACTCGTTGCAGGCATTTTCTTAACGAGATCATCATGCAACTGCCTTGCTTTTTCACATATCGCCTGCGAAACACTATCTCCTGCTAACTGTTTCTCGTTGATCCACAACAACAACAAAGTTTCCACTTGTTCCAGCACTTGAGATCTCTGTTTTGTGACCATACTTGCACCTTTCGCAACAACAGTGTCCTTGATTTCCTTTCTCTTGACCATAATGGAAGAGATGGTTGAATGGGATTTGCCATAGAGCCTGGCCAGCTCAGTGATATGCACTCCACTTTCATATTTTGCTATCATCTCCTTCTTCAATTCTACCATATTTCTGACAGTCTTTACCACAGGGCTGGCACTAGGCATTTTCTTGGGGCCCATGGTGGCTTATTTAGCAGTTGCAAGCACTAAAAACAGTGGAATAATAACAATATACTGGTATGAATGCGTGGGTGGTGGTCGCTCGCTTGTAAACAATAGCACATTGAGTCCCTGGGCACCACGGGCCACGTGTACGCGTCCGGGACGAATCGCCAACTCTGAGCGGCTCGTCTAATACCGAGCCAAAATTCTCATCAAGAAACCCGTCGAACACCGATTTGAACAACCTCCAACGCCGTCGATCACCCGGGGTTGACTGTATATGTCATGTTTCTAAGTTATTAATATTGTTTATTATGTCATATTAGATGAATTGTGATAGATAAATAAGCCGTAGAGTTGATATTAGTGTCATATTGAAGGACTATCTTGTCCTGCCTCCAAACAAACTCTCCTCCTTATGGAGGGGATTCCCCTTCCAAACAATAACCTCTCCTCCCTCTCTCGTCCTCGCCGTCTTTCATACGCCAACAAGCGTCTTCAATAAAGGTAAAACTGATTTAAATGTTCATTTATCCATTCAAATTAGTGCTTTATATTTATTTTTCATTGTTTTCTGTATGGTTTCTGTATTTATTCTTTAAAAAATGAATTTTCTGTGTATATTTTTGGGTGGAATGGATTAACTGGATTTACATTATTTCTTATGGGAAATACTGCTTTGACTTTAGGCTTCGATTTACGTTACTTTAGGCGTTTCGACTTTAGGTGAGAGCCGTTTCGACTTTAGGCGTTTCGACTTTAGGCGTTTCGACTTTAGGCGTTTCGACTTTAGGCCGTTTCGACTTTAGGCCGTTTCGACTTTAGGCCGTTTCGACTTTAGGCCGTTTCGACTTTAGGCCGTTTCGACTTTAGGCCGTTTCGACTTTAGGCCGTTTCGACTTTAGGCCGTTTCGACTTTAGGCCGTTTCGACTTTAGGCCGTTTCGACTTTAGGCCGTTTCGACTTTAGGCCGTTTCGACTTTAGGCCGTTTCGACTTTAGGCCGTTTCGACTTTAGGCCGTTTCGACTTTAGGCCGTTTCGACTTTAGGCAGTTTCGACTTTAGGCAGTTTCGACTTTAGGCCGTTTCGACTTTAGGCCGTTTCGACTTTAGGCCGTTTCGACTTTAGGCCGTTTCGACTTTAGGCAGTTTCGACTTTAGGCAGTTTCGACTTTAGGCAGTTTCGACTTTAGGCAGTTTCGACTTTAGGCAGTTTCGACTTTAGGCAGTTTCGACTTTAGGCAGTTTCGACTTTAGGCAGTTCTGAGCTTTAGGCAGTCTTAGGCAGACTTTAGGCAGTTTCGACTTTAGGCAGTTTCGACTTTAGGCAGTTTCGACTTTAGGCAGTTTCGACTTTAGGCAGTTTCGACCTTAGGCAGTTTCGACTTTAGGCCTAGCTCCTGGAATGGATTACGGCCAAAACTCGGGGGTTCCACTGTATGTGGAAATGAGGACATGCAGTTATTTGTGTTGATTTGCTAGCCTCCCCCCATCACCTTCTTCTCTCTCCACTGTATTTGAATCACTGGCCTCATTCATAACAAATAAAAGCTGGACAGACAATTCAGATGAGATGTAGTGCTACATTTTTCTTACTGTATAGTTACAAAATAGTGCTAAACTAAAAAGTAATGTGTTAAGAGTGAAGTCAGAGTCAAGCAGTGTTTGAATGAGAGCCTTGCCTAATAAACTTCCAGGATCTCTGATGTTTGGTGTCTAATGCCTTTGTTAGCAACTACTATCACTACATTAGGAGTCATAAATGAATCAAATGATATGTAAATACTGAAGAAAAAAAATACTATGAGAAATTACTGACAATGTGATACCACATTGATGCCCTCTTTAATAATTATCAATATGTGAATGGACACTCCAGATTTGTGGTAGCAATGGATTTTTTTTATACTGAATTCACAATTTTTTTTAAATCTTTAAGTACATAATGTGCTGTAAAGTAAATTGTTGTCTCACATTTTTACTTAGCTGAATTTGCTAAGTGAAAATGTGATTACATCTTTTCATGTTATTGCACATATTTTGTTCAATAAGAAATTTACAGTTTAGTACTAGTTTTCATTGTGTTCTCTAAGGTATATGCATAAAGATTGTCTTTATGTCTCCCACAACAGCTGCTCTGCATTTTTTACTTTAATAAATGGAAAATGCCTTTTCAGATTAACCTCAACTTCCAATGCTTGTGTACTGTAATAAAACTAAGGTTATTATTATTAATGGGCAGCAGCTTTCTATTTTTAACAACACATGATAGATTAAATATTGTACTGAAGATGGGTCACTAAGAAGCTTAGCCTTGATCTTGACCTATTAATAGGTACACACGCACACACACATTACACTCTGTTCTCATATCCTATTAGTGCTGTATTTGCTGTAATTATTTCATTTATTTATAGTTATATACTGATAATTACCTACAAATTAGCTTTTCTTTATAAATAAAAGGACTGAAAGTCTCAACAGTGAACTGTATTTGAATAATAAAAGTTCATAATTTCATTACCAAAGAGCTAAGGTTTCAGTAAGGTATATACAGGTATTGTGGTATTAAAACATCTGGTTACTGAAAGCTACAGGGACACTTACTTAAATCAGTCCAAAACTTTTCCAGAACAAAGACCTCATCCTGTTGCTCGGCATCTTTATCTGTAAAATAAATCAATAGTTATAAGAAACAAAAACCATTTCTTGGACCATTATTTCCTTCCCCAGTGGTTGTACATTACATGTATATACAGGGTATTTGTACAATAGAACCCCAGTTTTCGTCTTTAATCCATTCCAGAAGGTCGGCTGAAAACCGATTTTTATGAAAACTGAAGTAATATTTCCCATAAGAAATAATGTAAATCCAATTAGTCTATTCCAGACATCCAAAAATATTAACAAAAAATACATTGTATAAAGAATAACTATAGTTTTATATATAGAAAACAATGAGAAATAAATATAAAGCACTAATGAAATGGATAAATAAACATTTAACATCACTTTTACCTTTAGTGAAGACTCTTGTTGGCGTATGAAAGACGGCGAGGAGGGGAGAGGGAGGAGAGGTTATTGTTTGGAAGGGGAATCCCCCTCCATAAGGACTTCAGGTATCAAAGCCCTATCCAGGGTTACTTCCCTTCTTTGCCTTTTACTGGCACTAGGACAAGCTTGAGAGTCACTGGATCCCTGTCACACAAAAAATCTGTCCAGAGAGGCCTGTTTCTGGCGTCTCTTTAAGATTTGCTTAAAATGGAACACGACATTATCACTGAACATGTTTCTGACATGGCTTGCAACAGCTTTGTTAGGGTGATATTTGTCCACAAAACTTTGCAACTCACTCCACTTTGCATAAATGTCTTTAATCGCTGAAGAAGGCACATTCTTCCCTCTCTCTCCTCCTCCTCTGAAGCAATTTCCTCAGCTAAGGTCTGTTGCTGTTCCAGATGAAGGTCTTGCAGCTCTTCAGTGGTTAGCTCTTCCCTGTGGTCGTCCACCAACTCTTCCACATCCTGGCCACTCACCTCCAACCCCATGGACTTCCCAAAAGACACAATAGATTCCACAACAAGCGTAGGGTCATCAGGGTCAGCCTCAAACCCTTCAAAATCCTTCTGGAGGACACATTCTGGCCACAATTTTCTCCAAGAAGTCTTCCAAGTCTTGAGGATGAGCAGGAGCATTGTCCATTACCAGGAGGCACCTGAGTGGCAATTAATTTTCCAGGAGGTATTTCTTCACACTTGGGCCAAACACTTCATTGACCCACTCAATGAAAATTTGCCTCGTGACCAATGCCTTATTGTTAGCCTTCCACATCACACACAATTTACTCTTCATGACATTGTTTTTCTTAAACACTCTGGGATTTTCAGTGATACACCAGTATAGGCTTCACTTTGAAATCCCCACTAGTGTTACCACAGAACAAAAGAGTTAGCCTAACCTTCATAGGCTTGTGTCCTGGCAGTGCCTTTTCCTCCTGTGTGATGTAGGTCCTCTTTGGCATTTTCTTCCAAAAAAGGCCTGTTTCATTATAATTGAAGACTTGTTGGGGGAGGAATCCTTCAGTCTCTACGTACCCCTTGAATTCATCAACAAATTATTCGGCCCCACGTTTGTCCGAACTTGCAGCCTCACCATGCCTTACAACACTGTGTATGCCACTTCGCTTCTTGAATCTGTAGAACTAGGCTTTGCTGACCTTAAATTTACAAACAGCAGCACTCATTCCAGGCATTTTTACAAGATCCTCATGCAACTGCCTTGCCTTTTCGCAAATTATCGCCTCCACAACACTATCCCACGCTAAAGGTTTTTGATTAATCCACACCAACAACAACTTCTGAACATCTTCAATTGTTTCCGATCTCTGTTTCGTTAGCACATTTACCCCTTTCACAACATCAGCTTCCTTGATTTCTTTTTTCTCAGCCAGGATGGAACTGATCGTTGATTTGGACTTCCCATACATCCTGGAGTTTACCTGGAGAGAGTTCCAGGGGTCAACACCCCTGCGGCCCGGTCTGTGACCAGGCCTCATGTTGGATCAGAGCCTGATCAACCAGGCTGTTACTGCTGGCCGCACGCAGTCCAATGTACGAACCACAGCCTGGCTGGTCAGGTACCGACTTTAGGTGCCTGTCCAGTGCCTGCTTGAAGACAGCCAGGGGTCTATTGGTAATCCCCCTTATGTATGCTGGGAGGCAGTTGAACAGTCTTGGGCCCCTGACACTTATTGTGTTGTCTCTCAACGTGCTAGTGGCACCCCTGCTTTTCATTGGGGGGGATGTTACATCGTCTGCCGAGTCTTTTGCTTTCGTAGGGAGTGACACTCGTGTGCAAGTTTGGTACTAATCCCTCTAGGATTTCCCAAGTGTATATAATAATGTATCTCTCCCGCCTGCATTCCAGGGAGTTACAGGTTTAGGAACTTCAAGCGTTCCCAGTAATTGAGGTGGTTTATTGCAGTTATGCGTGCCGTGAAGGTTCTCTGTACATTTTCTAGGTCAGCAATTTCACCTGCCTTGAAAGGTGCAGTTAGTGTGCAGCAATATTCCAGCCTAGATAGAACAAGCGACCTGAAAAGTGTCAACATGGGCTTGACATCCCTGGTTTTAAAGGTTCTCATTATCCATCCTGTCATTTTTCTGGCAGATGCGATTGCTACAGTGTTATGGTCCTTGAAGGTGAGATCCTCTGTCATGATCACTCCCAGGTCTTTGACATTATTTTTTCGCTCTATTGTGTGGTTGGAATTTGTTTTATATTCCGATGAGATTTCAATTTCCTCACGTTTTCCATATCGGAGTACAGTCAACCCTCCGTTTTCGTGTATCTCTGTTTTCGTGTGTTTCAGTTTTCGTGCAGTTTTTTCGGGGAAAATTTACCTCTCTTTTCGTGTGATTCCCTCCGTTTTCGTGCTTGGTCTGGAACCTGTCCACCAGTGCCGCGCACATACAAAGGCCGTAGGCCACTAACCACGCACATTTTGTCACGCAGTCTAGCATTGTTTATGCTTGAGTGAACATCACCCCAGGAGTTTATACAAAACATTTATTAACAATTCATTATTTTTGGGCCTTAATTATTGTGTGTGACTACTAAATAAGCTACCATGGGCCCAAAGAAACCTCCTAGTGCCAGTCCTTTGGTAAAGAAAGTGAGAAACACGATGGAGTTAGAGTGTAGCAGGCATGCAGGGAGTGTAGCAGGTATGCAGGGAGTGTAGCAGGTATGCAGGGAGTGTAGCAGGTATGCAGGGAGTGTAGCATGTATGCAGGGAGTGTAACAGGTATGCAGGGAGTGTAGCATGTATGCAGGGAGTGTAGCATGTATGCAGGGAGTATAGCATGTATGCAGGGAGTGTAGCAGGTATGCAGGGAGTGTAGCAGGTATGCAGGGAGTGTAGCATGTATGCAGGGAGTGTAGCATGTATGCAGGGAGTGTAGCATGTATGCAGGGAGTGTAGCATGTATGCAGGGAGTGTAGCAGGTATGCAGGGAGTGTAGCAGGTATGCAGGGAGTGTAGCATGTATGCAGGGAGTGTGCAGGTATGCAGGGAGTGTAGCAGGTATGCAGGGAGTGTAGCAGGTATGCAGGGAGTGTAGCAGGTATGCAAGGAGTGTAGCAGGTATGCAGGGAGTGTAGCAGGTATGCAGGAGTGTAGCAGGTATGCAGGGAGTGTAGCAGGTATGCAGGGAGTGTAGCAGGTATGCAGGGAGTGTAGCAGGTATGCAGGGAGTGTAGCAGGTATGCAGGGAGTGTAGCAGGTATGCAGGGAGTGTAGCAGGTATGCAGGGAGTGTAGCAGGTATGCAGGGAGTGTAGCATGAATGCAGGGAGTATAGCAGGTATGCAGGGAGTGTAGCAGGTATGCAGGGAGTGTAGCAGGTATGCAGGGAGTGTAGCATGTTTGCAGGGAGTGTAACATGTATGTAGGGAGTGTAGCATGTATGCAGGGAGTGTAGCATGTATGCAGGGAGTGTAGCATGTATGCAGGGAGTGTAGCATATATGCAGGGAGTGTAGCAGGCAGGGAGGGAGTGTAGCAGGCAGGGAGGGAGTGTAGCAGGCAGGGAGGGAGTGTAGCAGGCAGGGAGGGAGTGTAGCAGGCATGCAGGGAAGTGACCCAGGATAAGGACTTGGTACCTAAATTCCTTATGGAAGGGGATTCCCCTTCCAAAAAATAGGGTCTCTTCCCTCTCCCCTCCTCCCTCTCTTCCATCCAGAAACATCAGTCTTCAATAAAGGTAAGTGCCACATTCATTTCATTCATTTGTGCATGTAAATCTATCTTTAAGGCCCCCCAAAAAAAAAATTTCTAAACTTCTGGGTTTTGGAACAGATTAATTGAATTTCCCTTATTTCTTAGGGGGAAAATGGTTTCAGTTTTCATGTGTTTCAGTTTTAGTGCATCCCTCAGGAACGGATTAAACACGAAAACCGAGGGATGACTGTAATTGAAATTTCTCATCATTAAACTTCATATTGTTTTCTGCAGCCCATTTAAAGATTTGGTTGATGTCTGCTTGGAGTCTTGCAGTGTCTTCAATGGTGGACACTGTCATGCAGATTCGGGTGTCATCTGCAAAGGAAGACACGGCACTGTGGCTGATATCCCTGTCTATGTCCGATATAAGGATGAGGAACAGGATGGGAGCGAGTACTGTGCCTTGTGGAACAGAGCTTTTCACCGTAGCCGCCTCAGACTTTACTCTGTTGACTACTACTCTTTGTGTTCTACTTGTTAGGAAATTATAGATCCATCTACCAACTTTTCCTGTTATTCCTTTATCACGCATTTTGTGTGCTATCACAGCATGGTCACACTTATCAAAGGCTTTTGCAAAGTCTGTGTATATAACATCTGCATTCTGTTTGTCCTCTAGAGCATCCAGGACCTTGTCGTAGTGGTCCAGTAGTTGGGACAGACAGGAGCAACCTGCTCTAAACCCATGCTGCCCTGGGTTGTGTAATTGATGGTTATCTAGATGACCCTTTCAAAGATTTTTATGATATGGGACGTTAGCGCTATTGGTCTGTAGTTCTTTGCCATTGCTTTACTGTCGCCTTTGTGGAGTGGGGCTATGTCTGTTGTTTTTAGTAACTGTGGGACGACCCCAGTGTCCATGCTCCCTCTCCATAGGATGTCAAAAGCACATGATAGGGGCTTCTTGCAGTTCTTGATGAACACTGAGTTCCATGAGTCGGGGCCTGGAGCGGAGTGCATGGGCATGTCATTTATCGCCTTTTCAAAGTCATGTGGCATCAGGGTAATGTCAGATAGGCTTGCGTCTACCAGGTTCTGTGGCACTCTCATAAAAAATTCATTTAGGTCTTCAACTTTTAGTTTGGTTAGCGGCTCACTAAAAACTGAGTCATGCTGGGACTTTACTAACTCACTCATTTCCTTGCTGTCATCTGTGTAAGACCCATCTCGTTTTAGTAGGGGCCCAATACTGGATGTTGTTCTCGACTTTGTTTTGGCATAAGAAAAGAAATACTTTGGGTTTCTTTCAATTTCATTTATGGCTTTTAGTTCTTCCCGCGTTTCTTGATTCCTGTAAGATTCCTTTAGTTTTAATTCGATGTTTGCTATTTCTCTGACCAGT
>WNWK01006480.1:0-82500 GCA_009830355.1 Cherax destructor
CAAACATTAAAAAAAAGAAAAAAGGCTCAAGATACAATTTATGTACGGTTTCTTCAAGTTTTTATCATGGGCGTTTTCATTCTTTCTATGACCAACTGTTGAACCTTCTTTTTAATGGATATCAGACACTGTTTGTTTCTTAACACCATATTCCCACATACCCATGTCACTAAGACACCAGATCAACATCTTTATTAGTTCAAGTTTCTGTTTAACAATGAGAATCACATTTTTACTTGGTACCACCACTTTTTTTAAAAAGCCATTGTTAACTGCACTTTACAATGTCAAATCCAGGAAAACCAGAGACTGAATAACAAGTGTATACTACATGATAACAAACACCGGGGAACAAGAAAAAGACAGGTCCTGGATGACTGCTTTGGCCTGTACTGGATAAAATGGGGGTTTCTTTGGGACTTTGCCAAAATTTTTTTCAAAATGGCTTCCCCACAGGGCCCCAAAAAACCCCAAAAAATACTTTCATCATCATTCCAACACTTTCCCACACTCATAAATAACCACTGTCTTTGCAGGGGCCTCCCAAAAAATGACTTCAAAAGACAACCATACACTACCTATGGAAAAAAAAAATTGATTTGCAAACCTTGTCCATTTTGTCTGATGCTTCCAATATCTGTCCAGCCAAGGTCTGAAATTCTGAAAAATGTTAAGAGGTTTTACTGTTTTTTCAACAGTTCATTTTTTTAAAAATTGGGAAAAATCAAGACATACATTAAGAAATGAAAAGGGTGATTTTATTGATATTTTATTTCAGAGGAGTGAGAAGTTTCCTAACATTCAAACAAAATCCAATTTTACCTTGATAGGGAGCCAATGCAGCCCAACAATTTAGGGACTAGGGAACCCTAGTGGGAAAAAAAAAAAAACCAACCTAACCTGCATGATTTAGTATAGGCTGAAGATGAAAATAATTAATTTGAGAGATACTCTGCTTATCAAGATATTTTTTGCCCGCATTGAGATTACAAACTGAAAACTGGAAGATTTAAAAGGGTGATATGCCCAGCAAATGACAAAAAAAACCCCGGAAAACCCAGATCCTCAATGATCCAAAAGGCTGCAAAGTGGGCTACCAAATCAAAGGTGCATGATTCCAATCAGCTTGATTTCCTCTGTTTTCCTGACAATTAAAATCTGTCTTACCTCATTCACTGTAATTTAATTTTTGTCAGCAAGTCTGAAATCCCTCAAAAGTAATCAGAGTTTTTATCACACTTAGAAAGAAAAATATTTTGTTATCATCAGCAAAAAAATGATAATCAACTCACGGCACCCAAATGAAGTTTAAAAAAGGGGAACTTGTTACTTCATGCAAAAGTGGCAGATAAGCCATTTTTGCGGGACTTTACAGGTCTTTGGGAAATAAAAATTGAAAGCCAACAAAAATCTAGTAGGGTTTGAGTTCAAGACTAAAATCAAAGAAGCTAGTCACAGGTATATCATCCTTACAATGGTTTCTAAGAGCATTCCCTATCTTGAGAGAGGGGGCAAGTGTTTGAAAAGAAATGTTTAGATTACAAAAAAAAAGAAAAGGTTGAAATATTGCCCAAAATTTCTAAAAAAAATGAGATGATATAAAATCAAACCCCTGGTCCCAAGTGGCAAAAATAACACCATAACGACCCCCTTATGTGAAACTTAAAAATGGTCCTTAGAACCCTGTTTGAAAAGAAAATGTGAACTTAGGGCCCCTCAGGAGCCCTGTATTACCTTCCCTTTTCCTGCCCTTCTGTTTTTTACTGGTGCCATTTATCCATTATATGATTGAAATTGTCTTGTCCTCCACCAGAATGACTTCCTTTTTCTCCTTTCAATATAAGATCCTCTAGCAAGCTAGATCTTTAAATTTCTTTTCATGAACAAACCCTACATAAAAATTTTACTGGATTAGAAAAAAGAGAAAGATTTATAGTTTTGTCTACTAGTGAGAAAGATAAATGAAACTGACAGCCCACCTGCTATCAATGTCTTATCAACCAGGCAGGAAAGATATGGAGGTTTGCAGAAGAAGCCCGGATAACCAGGCATCAACAAGGAAACTTGACCTCAGGTTGAGCAAAAGAGAACCTTGAAATCAATCACAAGTAGGAGGAAATGTAGGCCCGAAATGATCTGTTACAGAGTAGCTGCCCATGGTGAAAGAATTAATAAAGGCAAGTTTAGGATAACTGCGAACCCTTTTATGGTACCCCCGGGTTTATATTTTTTTCGAGAATGCTGTTCAAGTGCCATTACCAAACGAATTTATCCCCAAAAATAATTAAAAAGACTAGTCCTTTTACACCCCCAAAAAAAATACCCACAAAAGCATTTAAAAAAATAAACTTCAAAAAGGGGATTTTGGGCCATCAACTGAGGGAACCACTGTATTTCAAATCACTGATCATTTGGAAAAAAGTATGAGACTGTTTGACCATTTTAGTTTTTAAGTAAGGGGATAAATTTTTTTTTTTTTTTTTTTTTTGAGATTTGAACTGAGGCCCATGAAATAAAAATCCACTGTCCCAACCACTGGGCCAGCACTGCTTCAACAGAATTTTTTATCCCCCTCCCCCCACATATAATAAACAATGGTGAGTTACAGAGGCCTTCTGTTGTCTAACTGCCATTTTTACAGAATCCTATACTGGTGCAACTCAGGGAAATAAGTTTTGTCGGAGATTTGAAATGGGTGTGGAAATGACAGTTGACTGTCCTAAAACTGGAACTGGTACAGGGATTAGGGGTGGCAAACATCATTTTAAGACCCCAAGTCCAAAACTTTAAATGTGGATTGTTATGACCATTTTTTTTACATTATCACAATTCATGAGGGGTATAAAAATAAAAAAAATCAATTAGGAAATAGAAAGTATACAACAGTCTGAATGTTTATTTTTGGGTATGTTTCACTTGCCAGGAGCTTTGTAAGCCTAAGGTTAATAAAGCTCCTGAAAGAAAAGTAAGCCTAAAAATTAGGTCTTCAAAATGTTGGCTGTGTGTCCATTTATTTATTTTAGTTTTAATAGAATACATTTAAAAAGGGAAAAAAATATCTTTTTACTGAGAAGGTTATTTAATTTCCTGTAAGTAAACTTAATTTAACCAACTGATTTCATTTCTAGGCCATATGTAGCAGATTTGCCTTTTTACTTTTAATGGAAAGTTATTTCCTATTAATTTATAGTAAGAAAAGGGGATACAATGTTTCATTGAAAAATCCCCATTTTCCTTTTTTCTTCCTCCCAGGGAAAGGGGCCCATGATTACAAACCCCCTTCGCCTTATTAGCTTTTTCTTCCAGTTGTACTAATTTGTTCCATATCTGGAAATGAAAAAAAAATCACTCAGTGGAATAAATTTTGCAATTAACTTTTGTAATGGATTTTCCATTCTAATAAAAGCAATACAGCCTCTTCTCAATTAGCAACGTACTCGTTTACCAATGACTCGGACTTATGACACGTTCTCTGACCAGTATGCATACCTAAATAATGTACAGTGGACCCCCGGATTACGTCATTTTTTTGTTCAAGAATGCTGTTCAAGTGCCATTACCGAACAAATTTATTCCCATAAGGAATAATGTAAATTAGATTAGTCCTTTTAGACCCCCAAAACTACACTTACAAAAGCACTTACAAAAATAAACTTACATATAAGGGCGAGTTTGGAGACTATCGTAAACCAGGGGTCCACTGTATATTAGAACTGATTTCCTCTATTTTTTATTACAATATACAGTACATTACTGTATAAACATTTAAAAATATACTAAAAATGTTATAAATGGTGCAAAGGTGACATTAAAACAATATCTAAGTTGGTTAACACAAACCCACTACCACTATAGTATGCTCCTTGCTTAGCGATGAATTTGATTACTAATGTGGTCTTAGGAACAGAACTCCATCATTAAGTGAGGAGAGGCTGTATGTATATGAAATCCCCTTAGGTGTAAACACTAAGACATACTTTAAGTGGAAGAGGCCTAAATGTCTGGCATGGATGCAGGTGCATGTACATGCCTGCATGTGTTACATCACAGAGTTTAGGCAGATAGTTTTTCGAGATTTTGTGCTGTTGGAGTGTGATGGCATTTTAGAAAACCAGAAAGACAGACTTCAGTTATGGAGGTGGGAAGTATTGTACAATGCATTTGATTTAAAGTTTGGGTGGCGATGTTCCAGTTCAACAAACCCTTCAAATTTTGATCGCGGTTTCAAACTGTGATAGGGAATGAGGGATGATGAATATGCTTACCTACTGCTACTATAGTAATATTATCCATTATGAGAATGAAAACATAGCAATATACAGATTTTTATAAATTGTTTTCTTCTAAATTGTGAGGAAACTGTAATCAATATACCTGTATAAGTACCAAGCATGTACTACTCTATAATTTAAATGAAAAGTTATTATAAAGACTAGTACATACAGTCAATGTACTATGGGACTAAGGCTGATTAACCTACTTATAGTATGTTAATGACAAATCCAATATTCATCAGATTAGAACACTGCCAAACACAATGTTATTTTGGCTCAATTTTTTAAATGTCTCATAAAATTTATACTATAATAAAAAATTTGGTTTAAAAAAAATCGTGAAGCAAGAGTAATGCCAAGGGAAACAACCTTTACACATGCCTCATGCCCTTCATTTGTTTTCATCACTTGCTTTTTATCAGAGTAATGTGTCAGTCAGTGCAAAAAAAACATTAAAACTGAACAAAAATGTCCTAAAAAAAAAAAAATCTGTCTCACATTAAAATCTGGTTCATGCATATGCTCATCTCTCATATTTCCAGGGCAGAATTCAACTTAATTTCATTTGCATTTGTCTTCCTCAGTTATATTTTCTTTTCCACAATTATACAGTTTGGTCTTTACCATACTAAAGCTCATGTCTATCTTTATGTATCACTTTGAAATTTAGATAGTATCTAAAAATAAATAAAATGCACACCTGGGACCAGGCGAGGCCTGGTCTCAGACCAGGCTGCGGGGGCATTGACCCCTGAAACCCTCTCCAGGTATACTCCAGGTATTATTATTATAAAGGTGGCCCGGTGGTCTGGTGGCTAGAGCTCTCGCTTCACACACGGAGGGCCCGGGTTCGATTCCCGGCGGGTGGAAACATTTCGACGTGTTTCCTTACACCTGTTGTCATGTTCACCTAGCAGCAAATAGGTACCCGGGTTGTTAGTCGACTGGTGTGGGTCGCATCTTGGGGGACAAGATTAAGGACCCCAATGGAAATAAGACAGACAGTCCTTCGATGACGCACTGACTTTCTTGGGTTATCCTGGGTGGCTAACCCTCCGGGGTTAAAAATCCGAAGAAATCTTATCTTATCTTTTTTAAAAATGGGGAAGTGCCAAACATAGAGGGGGGTTATACAAAGCATGGTGAAAGGAAGGTAATAAGGTGAGATCAAATAAGGTTAGATCAAAAGCCCTTCACCAACAAACAATCCCTTTTGAAGGATGTAGTTCAGTCAGAGCAGATGCAATGTAATTTCATATTACAAAAATTATAATCTGCATTAATAAATATAACAATGTGGCCAATAAGTCACACATTCCCTTCAGTCATGGTATTATGCCTTTTTTTGTTATAAATCATTATATTTGTCAGAGCAAAATAACTTTCAGTTATCTCCAATTTACTTAGCAGGTATGTAAAAAAAATGGTTTGCCAATAGTACAAAATACCATTACTAAAAGGAGTATATGGGAAACTTAACATGCTAGAAGGAAGGTTTAGAGCACATATGGCAGACACTAGCATAAAGCTTCACTAATATAAATGAAACAAAATAATAATGGTAAAAAGAAAAACAAAAATGAATAAAGGAAAAAAAACTGGGAGAAAAAGGGAATGAGAAAGACAAGAAATATAGGATACTTTCTATATTCTTTTTACAGATTGAAACACTGTATCCCTCACCTTAAATTTTCCAGGAGCCAAAACAAATGTAAATTTTTCATATCCTGATTAACTAATTGCAGTTTTTGCCTAACTTATGTCTTATTTAAAATTTAACTTCTTTTGCAGTATGAACTATACTTACCGACTTACTATTTTTTTTGGCTTCAGTATAAAAAAACAAATAAAAACACAGAAATTAATAATTCATGGATGAATAAACAAAGTTTTGCTTTTCAAATTTATAATTTTGTTATACAAACTATACTGTTATACAGACAAATAATAGTACAAACATTAGAATCTTACATTCCGTGCTATTACATATCATGTTTTTGTCACACCATGATTAAATTTTTTTTCCCCAAGATTACTCTTTGTAATAACTCTTTGTAGTAATAACAAAACCTATGTAAACTAGCAATGAAATAAATATTTGTATTTGTATAAAATTGACTGATTGCTCTCACCGTAAAGTTCTGAAAAATTACATTTCACATGACATTGTGCTTTAGTGCATGACAGGAAATTTAGCCTTCCCATACAGGGCAAAAACCACTGCTTTAGGGAAAGGCCTAGATTGGCTTTCTGGTGTAAAAAGCAGCCTCCCATGTGGTCATTTGCCTCCTAGACATATAAAATACCATATTCTCTCATCTTAATCACTCCATTTTTTATCATCATCCTATCTTGTTTCTGGATATTAATTAACAATGGCACTAAAAAATATCAGTGCTGCTGAATGTGCAAGGAAAAAGTTAGTGTGAAACTATGCTTAAAGGTGGAGCAAAGGTCATAAAAAACTGTGTGTTTGGAGTTTAGAGAACCACCAATTCATTCAATTTGAGACACTGAGGTGAAAATAAAGCGCCTGTGCAATGAGTAATCCAGATTGTGTGCTGAAAAAATGGCAAAGTAGTAAATACAGCTAATTAAGACAAAGAAGTTAAGTACTGAAGAAGTGAATTCAGCTGAAAACAAAGGAAGGTGCCCTACTTAATGGCCTTATGATCAAGGAGAAAGTTCTATCATGCTACAAAATATTGTGTAAGCAGGATGGAAAGCCTGCAAACGTGTTTGTTAGTTCTAGATGGTTTAGCAGTTTAAAGTGCACAGTTGGTTGCATAATATCAAATTTTTCATGGAAAGTGGGTTTGCTGACCATGCTGCCACTGGGAATGTCCATCCACAGCTGGAGAGTGGCAGCACACTTGAACAAGTGCTTAATGCTGATGAAACAGAATTATATTGCAGGATGCCATTTACAACTTACATAAGCAAACAAGAGAAAACTGCACCTGGGTTCAAGGCAACAAAGAATTGTTTCAGATTGCTTTTGTGTGCAAAAACATCAGATGTTTTTAAGAACAAGCCTATGTTAATTTATCATTCAGAGAAACTCCCTTGGCTTTTAAAAGGTAAAGGCAAAAACCACTTTGCCTGTTATTTGGCAGTCAAGCAAGACAGCTTGGATGAGTGAGACCAGGGTTGTCTGGTTCAATCATTATTTTATTCCTTCAGTCAAGATGTACTTATTTGAAAAAATGCTTTCAAGGGCCTCCTCACTATTGATAATTCTTGTAGCTATAAAATATTGTAGTCTGTGAGCCCAAATATACAGTTGTAATTTTGTCACCAAATACCTCATATGACAACCACAGGATCCTTAAACAGTGGCACTGAGTAGGAGTTGCCAGCCACTTTTTTGCTGATAACAATGTTCTTTTGGGAGATTCTGAAGAGAAGTTGCAAAGGTTGGTAATAAAATCTGGGAGTATGTAAAAGGAAATTTAAAGTGAACATAGGAAAGAGCAAGGTGATGAGAGTATCAAACAATATAGGCAATGAGAGACTGGATATGAAATTGGAAGGAGGAAATATAGAGGTGAATGTGTTCAGATATTTGGGAGTGGAATTGACGGTGGATGGTTCTCTGAAAGATGAGGTAAACCATAGAATTGACGAAGGAGACAAACTTTATTCAGAATGCAAAAGGGGAATTTACCAAATATAGTGGTACCAACACTGTTGTATTGATATGAAGCATAGGTTTAAGACACTGCATCAAGGAGGCTGTAGACAGTAGAGATGTCATGTTTGATGGCAATGTGTGGTGTGAATACTATTAAAAGAATTCAAAATTTGAAGATTGGGAGAAGGTGTGGAGTTACAAAAAGTATCATTCAGAGGGTTCAGGAGGTCTGGACATTTAGAGAGGATGGAGAAAAAAGGATGACCATATATCCAGGAAAGCTGAAATAATGGTATAATAATAGTTTTAGGTTCATTTAGGTATATGGCTGGTGCTAGCCCTTTGCCAGGCCAAGAGACCTGCAAGAGAGTTAGGGGGAAGGTCTTGGCCCTGCTGTATGTCAAGTATGAGAGAACAAAATGCTATCTGGTGCACCCAGCTCTTAATTGAACTAGATCCACTCGACGGCAACACAAGTGCTATAGGGTGAGAAATACAATGCCCAACAGGAGTAACAACTAGGAGGGTGTATAAATCTGGGATGGAGAAAAGGAAGGGAAGGGGTTGCCCTAGGATAGGTTGGAGGGAGGGCATAAAGTTTTGATTATTAGGGGCTTGGACATCCAACAGCCTTGTGTCAGCATATTACATAGGAGTGGTTTTATGATTTGATGTGCTGCTGGAGTCTGAGCAAAGTAACATTTATGAAGATAGTCTGAGAAATTGGTTAGCCAGACTTGAGTCCAGGAGGTGGGAAGTACAGTGTCTGCACTCTGAAGAAGGGGCAAGAATGTTGAGGTTTGGAGGGTCATTTGAACTGTAATGTCAGCACGTTTCTGGCAAGACACTGAGTAAGTGACAGTGAAAGTGTTTTCTTCTTTATCAGGTCACCCTACCTTGGTGGGAGATGGCAGGAGTATTAAAAAATATTTTTCGTATGGATTAAAAGAGCACATTTTTCTGAGTAGAATAAGACAAAAATGAAATCTGGTAATAACTTGTGACATGGCACATTGAAAATGGTGAAAAATGACGTAGTGTCATCATCTCAAAGGTTGCTAAGTAACTTATGTCTGTTTTTAAGGCAAATAACCACAACTTTAAGAAAAGAATAATGTTTTAGCACTAAAACAGATGTTTTAGTACTCAAAATATGGGAAGATGCTTAGCCTGATAAAGACCTAACATGGAATATATAAACCAAATGAACAAGCACCACCTTCTCATAGCTGGAGACTTCAACATTAACCTAGGCCTCACAGATGAATAGCCAGTAACTGACTTCATCAACAATATGAACAACACACTTCTCATAACAACTACAGTGGTACCCCGACTTACGATGGTCCCCAAACACACCCTTTTATGTAAGTTGATTTTTTTAAATGCTTTTGTAAGTGTAATTTTGGGGGTCTAAAAGGACTAGTCTATTTTACATCATTTCTTATGGAGATAAATTCGTTTGGTAATGGCACTTGAACAGCATTCTGGAATGAAAAAATATCGTAAGTCGGGGTACCACTGTATTACTAAACCAATCAGGCTGACTGAGACAAGTGCAACCATAATTGACCATATATGGACCAATATACTAGCCCCCCTTAAATCAGGGATAATTGCAGACAGCACTACAGACCACTACCCCACCTTCCTCTTAACAAACATTAATAAACCACCACTGGAATACAACAAAGTTTCTTTTAGACTTCATGACGAGGCCTCCATAAGTAACTTCACAGCAGAGCTAGGGTTGGTTGACTGGCCTACTGAATTCTCCAATGCCACTGGTATCGATGATTGAACAGACATATTTCTTAATAAATTACTTAGACTATACAACAAACATTGTCCCATAAAAATGAAACAGATTACGAACAAACGGCTAGGTTGCCCATGGCTAACTAACAGCATACTAAGATCCACTGATAAACATCAATATGAAAAGCAATATAGACAGGGCCTAATACCCAAAAATACTATTAAACACTATGCATCAGTTCTCACCAAACTAATAAGAAAGGCCAAGCAATTGTACTATTCCAGCAGATTCACCGAAAAAAGAAGAGATATAAAAAAAACCTGGAAAACACACTCAGATTCTGGGCACCCACAAACTGAAAAAAATAGGGATATTGTCCTGACTAAACCAAATGAAACACAACTACAGCCTATTGATACAGCTAATAAGTTGAATGACTTCTTCTCAACCATAGGATCAAATCTCGCCAGTAAAATCCCAGGTACGAATGCCCAAGCAAGTGATTACTTAGATGGATATTTCCCAACCTCCTTCTATCTTGCTCCTACCGAACCCACCATGATTATAAAGTCAATTAAGAATAAATCAGGGAATCTGTCTCAAGTCCCACCATTATTGTACAAGCGAGTGGCTCATGTCCTTTCGACTGCTATTTCACTACTAGCACTTTCCTGGCACCCCTCAAGATAGCAAGGGTTACACCAATTCACAAAGGTGGTGACCCCACAGATGTAAATAACTACAGGCCCATCTCGAACTTACCGTTGCTATCCAAAATTTTTGAGAAACTCGTGCACAAGACTACATATTCATTTATTACAGTACAAAACATACTCAACCCCTGCCAATTTGGCTCTAGAAAAAAAAAAAAAGCACAAACGATGCAATTGTAAAAATGCTGGACCTACTTTACACAGCACTTGAAAACAAGGAATATCCGCTAGGACTCTTTATTGACCTAAGGAAAGCTTTTGATACAGTAGACCACGGCATCCTACTCTAAAAACTTGACCATTACGGTATAAGAGGCCACTCTTATGTATTTCAAATCCTATCTTACTAACAGGTATCAATACGTCACCATTAAAGACACAACTTCATCTACACGACCACTTGATATTGGAGTACCACAGGGAAGTGTCCTTGGTCCCCTGCTCTTCCTCCTATACATCAATGATCTTCCCAACGTATCCTAACACCTGAAACCGATTCTCTTTGCTGATTATACGACTTATGTCATCTCCCACCCAAATCTTGCCTCACTCAACACCATTGTTAATGAAGAGCTACTAAAAATATCAACCTGGATGACAATCAACAAACTTACACTTAACACTGACAAAACCTTCTACATTATGTTTGGTAACAGAACAAGTGTTGCACAACTGAACATAATGATTGACAACACTTCTACTGATAAACACAATGAGGGCAAATTCCTGGGTCTACACCTGGAAAGCAACCTGAATTTCAGCACCCATATCAACCACATAGCAAAAAAAGTATCCAAAATGGTTGGGATCCTCTCTAAGATACGTTACTATGTACTGCAATCAGCCCTACTCACACTATACTATTCACTCATCTATCCCTACCTCACCTATGCCATATGTCCTTGGGGATCAACAGCAACAACTCGCCTAAAACCAATATTAACTCAACAAAAAGCCGCAGTAAGAATTATCACGCAATCCAATCCCAGGCAACACCCCCCCCCACTCTTCAAAGACCTAAATTTACTCACTGTACAGAACATCCACACTTACTACTGTGCAACCTACATGTACAGAACCATAAATTCAAATATTAACCCTGAACTAAAACGCTTTCTTGATAGTTGTGACAGGACCCATAGACACAATACCAGACACAAAAATCTCTATGACATTCCACGTGTCCGGCGAAATCTATACAAACGTTCAATGTACATTAAAGGGCCTAAAATATGGAACTCCCTTCCTGAAAACTCCAAAACTGCAGACTCAGCCACCATTTTCAACACTATCATCAAAAAACATCTTATCTCACTAACACACCCCACCAACACCTAAACACATGAAAACCACTGATTCAAGCACATACACACACACACACATCCTCCTCATCTACACCAGCACTGACCCAAAGGACAGTAAACATAAAATCCTGAATATAGCTATTGTCTAATAAATCTGAAACTAGTCTTAAGTTTGCCTGATATACTCCAATACTGGAGCTTTAATAGAAACTGTGTAACATGCCAAGACAAAACCATTCTTATTACTAATTTTTTTACAATCTAAATATTCTGAACTACCTCACTATTGTAAATTTATTTAATCATTTGAAACTTGTACTCATTTGTAATTTGTAATACAATCTAGTTATCCTGAACTACCTCACTATTGTAAATCTATTTAATCATTTGAAATTTCTATTCATATGTAATTTGTAATATAGATTAAGAACTAGTATTAGGTCTGCCTGAAATGCCTAGCATGCCCAGGCATGCTAATGGCCATCTTTGTAATTTTTGTCTTTAAATGTAAAACACACATTGTAATTTTTACAGAGAAATAAATCATCTTGAATCTTGAACTGATACAAAGAATTGTTTTCCCTAACTTCTTTTGAATGATTTTATGTTCTGACACCATGTACAAGGAAATCTTATGATATAACAACTGATTCCTCTCAAGGCATGGAAACAAGTCACCTTGTTTGACTCTCTTGGGTTATCCTGGGGAAAAAAATTCTGTATACAGTGGACCCCCGAGTTTCGTAAACCCTGGAAATCGTACAATTATGTAAGTATAATATTGTCAATGCTTGTGGAAGTGTATTTTTGGGGGTCTGAAATAGACTAACCTACGTGACATTTTTCCTTAAGGGAGTAAATTCATTCGGTAATGGCACTTGAGCAGACTTCAGGAGTGAAGTTTTTACGAAACTCGGGGTCCACTGTACTGTACATACAGTGGTACCCCGACTTACGATGGTCCCCAAACACACCCTTTTATGTAAGTTGATTTTTTTAAATGCTTTTGTAAGTGTAATTTTGAGGGTCTAAAAGGACTAGTCTATTTTACATCATTTCTTATGGAGATAAATTCGTTTGGTAATGGCACTTGAACAGCATTCTGGAATGAAAAAATATCGTAAGTCGGGGTACCACTGTATACTGAAATGTACTCTTTTTGTGCCTTTAACATCTCTATGTCCTCAAAACATAATGAACAACAAAGTCTTTTAATACTTCTCAAAACATGGAAATAAGTAACACAGACTTTCTTAATTTATCCTGGGTTAAAAATATACATTACAGTGGACCCTTGAATTTCGTGATTAATCCGTTCCAGAGAGTCCGCCGAAATTCAAAATTCACGATTTTCAAAACCATTTTCCCTATAAGAAATAATGTAAATCAAATTAATCCATTTCAGACACCCAAAAGTATTAAATTTTTTTTTTATATGAAATGTACATTTATCTACACAGAAAACAATGAGACATGAAGAATAAAACAATACTGTAATAACATGACACTTACCTTTATTGAAGAGTTGTTGATGTGTGGAAGACGGGAGGAGGGTAGAGGATGGAAGAGTTACCATTGTTTGGAAGGGGAATCCCCTTCCATAGACTTCCTTAAAATATTTGTAGTCTTAATGTAGGGAGAGAGGTGTGTAGTATTTATTTGTAGGAATTCAGTGTAGGTAGCCTGTAGATGTAGGTACATGTATGTAGCCCCCCTGGGCTACACTACACAGCCATATTATTACCATGTTCACTGAGTTTAATCGTTTCTAACAACTACCTTTAGATGCCATCATAAACAAAGGGAGAAGTAATGAATAATTCATGCTGAGAATTGTAAACAAACACGTATGAAGGGCAGTTACTGCACCAGACGCCAGATTCATAGTTTTCTCTAATGCTGCATCAGAGAAAACATAATGTTTACTCTCCACTCGATATCGTATAAACATTGTATCAATGTTTATATGCTATATGATATGTAATGTGTTTCTAATATAATTTTGAAGAAAATGTCTATATTAACCTAAAATGAGACATTTGTTTGAGCTTGGTGTGGGGAAGTACCCTGGCTGGTTTGTGTGGGGAAGTACCCTGGCTGGTTTGTGTGGGGAAGTACCCTGGCTGGTTTGTGGGGAAGTACCCTGGCTGGTTTGTGTGGGGAAGTACCCTGGCTGGTTTGTGTGGGGAAGTACCCTGGCTGGTTTGTGTGGGGAAGTACCCTGCCTGGTGTGGGGAAGTACGCTGTCTAGTGTGTTCTTTCTTGAATTCTATCGTGTTTCTCGCTTTCTTTAGCAAAGAGCTGGCACTAGGAGCGTTCTTTGGGCCCATGGTGGCTTATTTAGCAGTTGCAAGCACTAAAACAAATGAAATATTAAGAAATGTATCGTATGAACGCGTGAGGTGATCGTCACTCGCCGAGATACAATGACAGACTGACTCTGAATGGTGTTTTGTGTGCCCGTGGTAGCTGGGAGGCCGCTCGGACGCATTTCATATGACCGCCGATTTCTAAGCCAAATCACGAAAATCAAGCCAATATTTTGATGAAAAAAGTTGCCAATTTTAAAATTTCACGATATTCAAGGGTCCACTGTAGCTGTAATATAATGGAGTTAATGTTGCCAATGGAATTGAAAGGACAGATGCTCTTGGCTCAGTTGATTTTTAGGTCACACACTAAGGAACGGGATTGCTTCCCAGTGATGGTGAAACATTAGGCATGTTTTCTTATATCTGCTGCCTCTGCTCACCTAGCAGTTAGTAGGTACCTGGGTGTTAGTTGACTGTTGTGGGTTGCATCCTAGGGAAGAAGATTAAAGAATCTCAATGGAAGTTAGTGACAGTCCCTGATAACACTGACTTTACTGGGTTATCCCTGGATGGTTAGCCTCCAGGTCAAAAATTTGAACATGATCTTACCTTATACAAAGGTTTGCCATGCTTTCTACATACACTTCAACTGGTTATTCATGAATGTGGTCTGGAGCAGAGATTAATAAAAAACATCAATGTAAACTGTAGGCAAATAGTGAGCCACTTCAGTGACTCTCCTCTAGCCTGCAGTAAACTAGAGGCTCTTCAGAAACAAAATGAACTACAGGTTGGCCATCACTAATCTGGCAATCAGAAATCCAGTTCCATCAGTAATCCGGCACTAATTTTGGCAAGCATAATTTCAAATTTCCGGGGTCACCACACCAACCTGCCGCTACTGTTTAGTGGCGTTACTTCCTGCATAAGTCATTCCAATTTCTTTTTCTCCATTTATTGTTAACCTGCTCACTTTTAGCCCCAGTCATGGTTCCAACGAATAAAAGAAATGCTTCTCGTTGTGTAAAGCACATACACTGTACATTTGCTGATGTTCAAGTTAAACAAATGACATCACCATCCAATACATGTCCAACTGGCCGGTCTGATACGCAGTCACGAATGGGTTGACATTATTTATACAATTATTACAATAATGCAGTAGTCTGCATAACAGTAAATTTTCTATTTTTTGTGTGAATAAAAATTCAAAATGTAAAGCAAGCGTAATATAAGAGGGGCCTGGAGACGTGACTAATGAACAGAGAAAATGTTATTTCAGTGCTAGGAATGTCTGCATTGTTTATTCTGGACCCTATTTTGAAATTGGTATCACTTTAAATTTGTGTGAAATTGGCCAAATTACCGATTTCTGACCACTTTATTGGGTAGTTGAAATAGGTAAATGGGCGGTTTCTTGTATTCAATCGACAGAATAGAAGGAATACTAGTGAAATAGCTACGAGTTTAGTAGACTGGAATAATGGAATGGGCCAAAAATAGGGTGTAAAGTGGGTGAAATCGCCGATGTGTTAATATCGCCATTGAGTTAAGTGTATTTTAACCTAACCACTCTGTAATCCGGCAAAATCCCGAATCAGGCACCCTACAGGTCATGAAGATGCCGGATTAGTGATGGCCAACCTGTACCAAATCACAAGCTCATTTAGAATGTACTTCCCTGCAGAAATAGCACTTATTTAATGTCAGACTGCAACAGTGAACAACAACAAAAATGCCAGTGTAATGTACTGCTTGTGACACCTATCCTCATTTGATGGAAATAAATGGTATCTTAGGAGTGAAGAAGAGGAGGATGTGAGTGTGGGGGAGGTGCGTGAGGCATTATGTAGAATGAAAGGGGGTAAAGCAGCTGGAATTGACGGAATCATGACAGAAATGTTAAAAGCAGGGGGGGATATAGTGCTGGAGTGGTTGGTATTTTTGTTTAATAAATGTATGAAAGAGGGGAAGGTACCTAGGGATTGGCAGAGAGCATGTATAGTTCCTTTATATAAAGGGAAGGGGGATAAAAGAGTGTAAAAATTATAGGGAAATAAGTTTACTGAGTATACCAGGTAAAGTGTATGGTAGGGTTATTATTGAAAGAATTAGAGGTAAGACAGAGAGTAGGATTGCAGATGAGCAAGGAGGCTTTAGAGTGGGTAGGGGATGTGTAGATCAAGTGTTTACAGTGAAGCATATATGTGAACAGTATTTAGATAAAGGTAGAGAAGTTTTTATTGCATTTATGGATTTAGAAAAGGCATATGATAGAGTGGATAGGGGAGCAATGTGGCAAATGTTGCAAGTGTATGGAATAGGTAGTAAGTTACTGAAGGCTGTAAAGAGTTTTTATGAGGATAGTGAGACTCAGGTTAGGGTGTGTAGGAGAGAGGGAGATTACTTCCCGGTAAAAGTAGGTCTTAGACAGGGATGTGTAATGTCACCATGGTTGTTTAATATATTTATAGATGGGGTTGTAAAAAAAGTAAATGCTAGGGTGTTGGGGAGAGGGGTGGGATTAAATTATGGAGAATTAAATGCAAAATGGGAGTTGACAGTTACTTTTTGCTGATGATACTGTGCTTATGGGAGATTCTAAAGAAAAGTTGCAAAGGTTAGTGGACGAGTTTGGGAGTGTGTGTAAAGGTAGAAAGTTGAAAGTGAACATAGATAAGAGTAAGGTGATGAGGGTATCAAACGATTTAAATAAAGAAAAATTGGATATCACATTGGAGAGAGGGATTATGGAAGAAGTAAATGTTTTCAGATATTTGGGAGTTGACGTGTCAGCGGATGGGTTTATGAAGGATGAGGTTAACCATAGAATTGATGAAGGAAAAAGGTGAGTGGTGCATTGAGGTATCTGTGGAGACAAAAACGTTATCCATGGGGGCAAAGAAGGGAATGTACGAAAGTATAGTGGTACCAACACTCTTATATGGGTGTGAAGCATGGGTTGCAAATGCTGCAGCGAGGAGGAGGCTGGAGGCAGTGGAGATGTCCTGTCTAAGGGCAATGTGTGTGTAAATATTATGCAGAAAATTCGGAATGTGGAAATTAGGAGAAGGTGTGGAGTTACTAAAAGTATTTGTCAGAGGGCTGAAGAAGGGTTGTTGAGGTGGTTTGGTCATTTAGAGAGAATGGATCAAAGTAGAATGACTTGGAGAGCGTATAAATCTGTAGGGGAAGGAAGGCGGGGTAGGGGTCGTCCTAGAAAAGGTTGGAGGGAAGGGGTAAAGGAGGTATTGTGGGCGAGGGCTTGGACTTCCAGCAAGCATGTGTGAGCGTGTTAGATAGGAGTGAATGGAGACGAATGGTTTTTGGGACATGACGATCTGTTGGAGTGTGAGCAGGGTAACATTGTGTGAAGGGATTCAGGGAAACCAGTTAATTGATTTAGTTGGACTTGATCCTGGAAATGGGAAGTACAATGCCTGCACTTTAAAGGAGGGGTCTATGATAGTGACAGCTGGGAGGGACAATTCTCAGCTGTCGTATCTGAGCTCCTCTGCAAAGACAGTGATTATGTATGTGTGTGGTGATAGTGTTGAATGATGATGAAAGTATTTTCTTTTTGGGGATTTTCTTTCTTTTTGGGTCACCCTGCCTCGGTGGGAGACGGCCGACTTGTTGAAAAAAAAAAAAAAATGGTATCTTATTGTCAACTTATTTTCTATGTTGAAAATATTTCATAAAACAACTATACATCTTGGTGAAAAATTGTTTGGTCTCAGAAATGTTTAAAGTACAATATATTTGAAATATTTCATCAACAATGCTTTGACTGACCCAATATTCTCAGGCTTGGGTAATACACTATCAGCTCTCAAAATTGTTAATGCTAACTAGTACAGGTTAGAGAGTTAGACCATTGACTACATAATATTCAGCACATTTCTAAAGCCTTGATGTAAGAATAACTTCTTCAATGCCAATGCAGCTGATAAGCCATGAAAAACAATCCTTGACAATATTGAGATTGAACTGAAAGAAACTCAGGAGAGAATTCAGCAGCTTAGGAACTCAGGGAGTGCAACTGGTTTGCCTGCTGCATCAAGCAGGAACAAGTGACGAAGAAAGTCCAGATGTAAAAGGAGTTGACAAACTTGAAACAGTTTGATTTTGATAAATGTTAAGACGAAAATGTCGACAGCATTCCCAACAACAGCACATCCTTTTGTAAATCACAAAAAGCAGCATTGAAAAACAAATGCACTGGTATTCACAGTACTAAAAACACAAAAACAGACATACACAGAATATGGCAATGGAGTTATTGCCTAAAAAAAAAAAAAAAACATCCACTATAGAGTGGTGGAAAGAAAATAGGATATTTCTTCCATCTCAGGTATACCTAGCCAGTAAATATCTGAGTTCACTCCCTCTTCAAGAGAGTGAAAGATTGTTCAGCATTGGAGGGAACATCTACTCTGCTCATAGGAACAGATTAACTTCCAAAAATTGGGAGATGTTGATGTTCCTAAACTTCAATTTAATAATTTTAATTTTAGCTATTAAAGCAATGTAAATATATTGCTTATTATTAATTTCAGGTACAGTGGACCCTCGGTTTTCGTACAGATCCAAACTCGAACAATTATGTAAGTGTATTTTTGTAAGTGCTTTTGTAAGTGTATTTTTGGGGGTCTGAAACGACTAATCTAATTTACATTCGTCCTTATGGGAACAAATTCGTTCGGTAATGGTACTCGAACAGCATTCTGGAAAGAATTATCAACGAAAACCGAGGGTCCACTGTATTAGAATAATGTATGAGTATACAGCAAGGGGCTTTCCTACCTTCAAGGGTCCCCCCAAAATATTAAAATATCTAGGTAATCTCAAAGCTGGATCAACACCTTACATTTTGGGGGGGGGGGGGGAAGGGTAAATAATATTTGACCTTTGACTTAGCTGTAAAAATGTAAATAGCATAAACAAAGTATGGTATCAATATTACCAGTTCAATTACTATCATGATAGGATACTGTATTTATAAATTTTGACTGTATAACATGGTAGTTTCTTTACTGCTTCCTGCCCCAGAGTTCATCACATTACCTGCATATTATACACGGTAATACTGTACCATGAACGACTACTTGCAAACTTATACATGGTAATATCATACCATGAACAATTACCTGCATACCATACATATAATACTGTACCAGAGAATGATTACCTGTATACCATACATATTAATACTGTACTAGAGAATGATTACCTGTAAACTATACATGGTAATATGTAATGTACAAATGAATGATTACCTGCATACTATACTGTATCTGTGGATGATTTCAGAGATTGTTGGTGGTGCCAGTGTGTAGTTCAGCCAGGTGGTTGGTGCTTGCTACACGCAGTTCCATGTAAACACCACAGCCTGGTCGATGACAACTTATGCTGGTTATATCACCAGTAATTCTGGCATTGTTACATTTTGTTATTAGGATTATTTAAATTTATTTCTTTACACTAACTTTCAAGATTGTTGTATTTCATACAATAGTTTATTAAGAAGTTTTATATTACCAGTAAAACCAATTTCTTAAATTATTTATAAAATTAAACACAAATAGCAAACCCTCACAGGTGCATTAAATACTAGTAATTTTATTTTTATCAATGTTTTTGTTATCAATAGGAACTTCTTTTGTATAACTTTATATAACATAATCAGCAGTATGATGTCTATCAGCCACTATACTGCTCATTATGTTATATATATAATACAGTGCAGTGGACCCCCGGCTAACGAACACCCCGGAAATTGTACAATTATATAAGTATAATATTGTAAGTGCTTGTGGAAGTGTATTTTTTGGGGTCTGAAATAGACTAACCTACGTGACATTTCTTAAGGAAGTAAATTTGTTCGGTAATGGCACTTGAGCAGGCTTCTGGGATGAAGTTTTTTCGTTAGCCAGGGGTCCACTGTATTATATTAATCAGAATATCGCATCAACTCTAGATTTTATTTTATGTACTGCTGGAGCTTTATTCTGGACAAAATGATATACAGTGGTACCCCGACTTACGATGCTATCATTTTACGTTATTTTCGATAACCGATATTTATAACGTAAAAAATTTGACTGTGATTTACGATGTTTGCTTCGTGTAATGACATTCGTACCGGACGTGTCCGCTTGGCGCCCAGCTGAGCGCGCACTCCAGGGAGCGTCAGTGTGCTATTGTTTACAAGCGAGAGCGACCACCCACTCACACCCACGCATTCATACCAGTATATTGTCATTATTCCACTGTTTTTAGTGCTTGCAACTGCTAAATAAGCTACCATGGGTCCAAGAAAAGATCCTAGTGCTAAGCCTGTGGCAAAGAGGAACAGAAATACATGTACGATAGAACTGAAGAAGGAGATAATAGAAAAATATGAAAGTGGAGTGCGTATCAGTGAGCTGGCCAGGGTGTTTGGTAAACCCTTTTCTACCATCGCTACCATTGTGCCAAGAAAATTCAAGTAAAATCAAGGAAGCTGTTGTTGCAAAGGTTCATGTGTGATCACAAAACACAGACCACAAGTGCTGGAAAATGTGGAAAGGTTGTTGTTGTGTGGATCAACGAGAAACAGTTAGCAGGAGATACTGTTTCGGAGGCAATAATATGTGAAAAAGCAAGGCAGTTGCATGATGATCTCGTTAAGAAAATGCCTGCAACGAGTGATGAAGTGAGCGAATTTAAAGCCAGCAGAGGCTGGTTTTACAAATTTAAGAATCGAAGTGGCATACATAGTGTTGTGAGGCATGGTGAGGCAGCCAGTTGTGACAAAAGTGCGGCTGAAAAATATGTGCCTGAATTCCAGGAGTACCTTGAGGCTGAACAATTCCTCCCCAACAAGTGTTTAATTGTGATGAAACAGGCCTGTTTTGGAAGAAAATGCCCAACAGGACCTACATTACTCAGGAGGAAAAGGCACAGCCAGGACATAAGCCTATGAAAGACAGGCTAACTTTGATGCTTTGTGCCAATGCCAGTGGTGATTGCAAAGTGAAGCCTTTACTGGTGTATCTTTTGAAAATCCCCAGTGTTTGGCAGATGCGGTGTCAGCAAGTCTAACTTGTGTGTGATGTGGAGGTCTAACAAAAGGCATGGGTCACAAAGGACATTTTCTTAGATTGGTTCAATGGCGTGTTTGGCCCCAGTGTGAAGAAATATCTATTGGACAATAATTTGCCACTTAAGTGCCTCCTGATAATGGACAATGCTCCTTGTCATCCTCCAAACTTGGTAGAGAAAATTGTGGAGGAGTTTAAATTCATCAAAGTGAAGTTCTTGCCCCTAATACCACTCCTCTCCTCCAGCCCATGGACCAGCAGGTCATTTCCAACTTTAAAACTCTACACCAAAGCAATGTTTCAAAAGTGCTTTGATGTGACCACAGACATGAATATAACCTAAGAGAATTTTGGAAAAACATTTCCATATGCTGCATTGTGTAAACCTTATAGGTAAGGCTTGGGAGGGAGTGACTACCAGGACTTTAAACTCTGCCTGAGAAAATTGTGGCCAGACTGTGTCCTAGAGAGGGATTTTGAAGGTTTTGGGGCTGAGCCTCAGAACCCTGAGCATGAGCCTGAGCCTGTTGTGGAAGAAATTGTGGAATTGGGCAAGTCTTTGGGGTTAGAGGTGAGTGGTGAGGATGTGGAACAGTTGGTGGAGGAGCACAAGGAAGAGCTAACCACTGAAGATCTGCAAGAGCTTCAACAGCAACTGGAACAAGAGACCAGTGGTCAGAACAATGGTTCAGAGGAGGAGGAGGAGGTGGAATAAAAATGGAAGAATGTGCCTTCTTCAAGGATTAGGGAGATCTGTGCCAAATGGAGTGATGTGCAAGCATTTATGGATGAATATCACCCTAACCATGCTGTTGCAGGCCGTGCTGGCAACCTGTACAATGACACAGTGGTGTGTCATTTCAGGGATGTGTTAAAGAATCGCCAGACACAGAGCTCCCTGGACAAATTTATTGTTAGAAAGAGGTCCAGTGACTCTCAAGCTGGTCCTAGTGGCATTCAAAGAAAAAGGGAAGTAACCCCAGAAAAGAACTTGGTACCTGCAGTGTTAATGGAAGGGGATTCCCCTTCCAAACACTAGCATACTACTCCACCTTCTCCCCTCCTCCACACATCAACAACTCTTCAATAAATGTAAGTGACATGTTATTGTACAATATTTACATGTATATTTAGGTATTCTTTATTAAATTCTTTATTATTTAATGTCAAAAAGTTCTAAAAAATATTTTATTTAACTACTTTTGGAAGTCTTGGACGGATTAAATTTATTTCCATTATTTCTTATGGGGAAAATTGATTCGTGTAACGATTGTTTCGCCTTAAAATATGCCCTCTCTGACGGATTAATATCGTAAGTCGGGGTACCACTGTATGTAGTACATGTTAGTAGATTACTCATCCAATCATGCCACCTTTCAAAAATTTAAAACCAATTAGTACTTTACTGATTGTAAATAAAGTTTTTGCTACTAAAATAAAGATATTAAATAAATTATATTCATGAAAAAGCACTAACCCAAGAGGGTCATACCACATCTGGGAAATAAGCAGTCAGGTTTCATCCCTCTCTAAAAACAGGGAAAGGTTAGCTCCAGTTTCTTGGATCAAGAGCCCTTCAGCAGCATCAGGTTTATCAGATCAGTTGTCTTCCCAACTTTTATCCCCTTTCCATATGGTTGTTTAATATTATTACATGTTTTGTCTCCTTCCCATATGGTTATGTTATATATTAAATGCAGTATTTTATTTCCAAAATCTTATCAGTTTGTTTTATTAGCTCTCTTATGTTTCTACATCCTGTATTTTGGTATATTCTTAATTTCCAGTGGCACCTCATCACTTTCAACCAGACCCAACTTCATTTCACCACTATTCATTGTACAACATATAACTTATGCTTTCCAATCTTACCTAATATTTTTTTGTATTTAAGGCAGAGATGGGTGGATCAGGGAATGTTCAATAATTACTGTATATGGTGTTTGTTTTAGAAAAATATTTATTTATTAAATAAACTTTACATAAATAGTATACACATGGTTAATGCAGCATAAGATTTATCATCAGTTTGCAAGATTATTACAACTTGAATCTGATACTGAAACAGTCAGGCACCCTCACCATTGCCCAGGGATATATTATTGCTGGTGTCTTGAGATTCTGTACTTGAAGGCTCAAAACATCTTTGTCTATGCCTCGAAACACACCATTTGTAGTTATGTTCTCATGCATTGTAATAGTTACATCCTTCCCATTGAGAGACGTTACTGCCCATAAAAATCTTTCCCTCAGATCGGCTCTGCAGTCTTGAGGGTCGCTGGTTTTCTTTGGCACCTCCTCCATGGTTTGCACATCCATCTAGAACATGAGACATGAGTAGAAACTTTTATGTCTTAATTTACAGTAATATAATAGCCCAGAAAAAATGCTTAACCTAGAAGGGGCATACATCATCTGTTAAATATCATGTAATCAGATTTGGTTTGAGGAAGGAGAAAGCAGCTCCAAGAGACATTCACCAACATCAAAGAACCACAGTTAAAGCAGTGTTAATACTGTACTGAAATAGAAATTTATTAAGCTGACAGCCATCACTTTCAGATGTACAGCTAAACATAATGAAAAATGGTTTACCCATTTCAAGACACAAGGAAAATTTCTAGGTCTCCACCTTGACTGCAGTCTCAAATTCCAGACCCACATACAGCAAATATCCAAGAAAGTCTACAAAACAGTAGACATCCTTTCAAAGATACGGTACTATGTACCCCAAAAGGCTCTTCTTGCTCTTTACCACTCTCTCATTTACCCTTACCTCACCTGGTATTTGTGCATAGGGCTCAACCACAGCAAATCACCTTAAACCTTTAATAACCCAACAAAAAGCTGCAGTGCGATTGATTACCAACTCCTGCACTAGACAGCACACTCCACTGCTTTTTAAGAACCTTAACTTAATATACAAAACATCCACACTTATTATTGTGCCTAATGCACACACAGAACAGTATATGTACTCAAATATTAACCCTCCTCTCAAACTCCTCCTTGACAACTACAACAGAATACACAGCCATAATACAGCATCTTCTCACTTAGCGACTTACTGTACTCGTTTACTGACACCTCGGACTTATGACGGGCTCTCTGACCAGTATTCATACCTAAATAATGTATATTAGAGCTGATTTCCTCTATTCTGGTTATTTCAATATACAGTACACTACTGTATAAACATTTAAAAATATACCAGAAATGTTATAAATGGTGCAAAGGTGACATTAAAACCAATATCCTAGATGGTTGACACAAACTCACTACCATTATACTATACTACTATACAATATTTAGCATTTCAGTGAACCTGGTAAAGTGCAGTATATACGTATACCCTTTACCCTAATTTTGAAAACAAAAGTCATTTCTCACCAAAGAAGAAAACATTTAACATTCCCCAGCTGTCTATGCACTTCTGCACAGACATCACAAATCAACGATGACTTGCCAAACCAGAAATATCTTCAAACAGTCCCCCAGGACCATGTGATATAAACACACACTGTGCACATAGTAGTTACCAGCAAAGAGGCAGGTCCAGGAGCTAAGATTCAGCCCCTGCAACCACATATAGACAAGTACGTACATATATATACATATACATCTTTCTTCTTTCAACACGTCGGCCGTCTCCCACCGAAGCAGGGTGGCCCAAAAGAAAAAACGAAAGTTTCTCCTTTTACATTTAGTAATATATACAGGAGAAGGGGTTACTAGCTCCTTGCACCCGGCATTTTAGTCGCCTCTTACGACACGCATGGCTTACGGAGGAAGAATTCTGTTCCACTTCCCCATGGAGATAAGAGGAAATAAGAACAAGAACTAGTAAGAAAATAGAAGAAAACCCAGAGGGGTGTGTGTATATACATATGCTTGTACATGAATGTGTAGTGTGACCTAAGTGTAAGTAGAAGTAACAAGACATACCTGAAATCTTGCATGTTTATGAGACAGAAAAAAGACACCAGCAATCCTACCATCATGTAAAACAAATACAGGCTTTCGTTTTACACTCACTTGGCAGGACGGTAGTACCTCCCTGGGCGGTTGCTGTCTACCAACCTACTACCTAGAATACATATACATACATACATATATATATGACAGGGTGACAGCAATAAGACAAGAGAGGGGTGGGTAGATTGCATATTCTTGGATTGTAAGAAGGCGTTTGACACAGTTCCACACGAGATTAGTGCAGAAGCTAGAGGACCAGGCAGGGGTAACAGGGAAGACACTACAATGGATCAGGGAATACCTATCAGGAAGACAGCAGCGATCATGGTATGTGGCGAGGTGTCAGGGTGGCGCCGGTGACGAGCGGGGTTCCACAGGGTCAGTCCTGGGACCAGTGCTGTTTCTGGTATTTGTGACAATGACGGAAGGAATAGACCCAATGTCCCTGTTTGCAGATGATGTAAGTTGATGAAATTCAATCGGACGAGGACCAGGCAGAACTACAAAGGGATCTGACAGGCTGCAAGCCTGGTCCAACAACTGGCTCCTGGAGTTCAACCCCACCAAATGCAAAGTCATGAAGATTGGGGAAGGGCAAAGAAGACCGCAGACGGAGTACAGTCTAGGGAGCCAGAGACTGCAAACCTCAGTCAAGGAAAAAGATCTTGGGGTGAGTATAACACCAGAAACATCTCCTGAGGCGCACATCAACCAAATAACTGCTGCAGCACATGGGCGCCTAGCAAACCTAAGAACAGCATTCCGACATCTTAATAAAGAATCGTTCAGGACCCTGTATACTGTGTACGTTAGGCCCATACTGGAGTATGCAGCACCAGTTTGGAACCCACACCTAGCCAAGCATGTGAAGAAGCTCGAGAAAGTGCAAAGGTTTGCAACAAGACTAGTCCCGGAGCTAAGGGGTATGTCCTACGAGGAGAGGTTAAGGAAATCGACCTGACGACACTGGAGGAAAGGAGAGATAGGGGGGATATGATAACAACATATAAGATACTGAGAGGAATTGACAAAGTGGACAGAGACAGAATGTTCCAGAGATGGGACACAGCAACAAGGGGACACAGTTGGAAGCTGAAGACTCAGATGAATCAGAGAAATGTTAGGAAGTATTTCTTCAGTCACAGAGTGGTTGGGAAGTGGAATAGTTTAGGAAGCGATGTAGTCGAGGCAGGCTCAATACATAGCTTTAAGCAGAGGTATGATAAAGCTCATGACGCAGGGAGAGTGACCCAGTAGCGGCCAGTGAAGAGGCGGGGCCAGGAGCTATGACTCGACCCCTGCAACCTCAACTAGGTGAGTACACACGCATGAACACACAAAAACCTATTACCAATTTTGAGTTTCTTTACTCTCGCAGCCCACCCTGTGGTCAGGCTTTTCTACTGACTGCTTCTTCAACCAGGCGGCCCACTGGCCCACAAGTCATCAGAGCTTGGCTGATCTGGCACTTGGTGAAGGTAGGAATTCAGTGTCCTCTTGAAAACTTCAACACTTGTTTCAGCAATGCTTTGATTTACTTTAAAGGTTGAATAGTCTTAGACCAATATAGGTTGGACAAATATGTGGGTAAGAAAGGTTGAATTTGAAGTGGATCTGCCTAGTATGGGCCAGTAGGCTTGCTGCAGTGTTTCTCCATTCTTATGTTATATTGTGTCCATTTCACCCTTAATTCCTCACATCTCTCTCACTCCAGTATGCTGTCATGGTAGTGTGCAGATTTGTGACCAAGCTGTCAAGTATCTTCCATCTATAATCTTATCAAATACAGTACAGGAAATCTACTCATCTCTAAAACCTATGGAACATAATACAAAACCTCTTGCTTCTAGGTACAGTGGTACCTCGAGTTACGATGGTCCCCAAAATCGCCCTTTTATGTAAGTTTATTTTTTTAAATGCTTTTGTAGGTATATTTTTGGGGGTGTAAAAGGACTAGTCTATTTTACATTATTCCTTATGGGGATAAATTCGTTTGGTAATGGCACTTGAACAGCATTCTCGAACAAAAAAATATCGTAACTCGAGGTACCACTGTACTTGTTTACTTCTAAGCAAAGAGTGAAGGCATGTGTAAGGAGACTTACCCCTATGTCCTCCCCAACCTTGGAATCAAACCCAGCTCTTTTGGTTGTGAGCTAAACATTCTACCAGGTCGCCACCTTTTCTAAAATGGATCACAAATTCAACTTAAACAAATTGCAAAATTATAAGTCAAACAATCCCACAGATTCCTCCATGTTACTAGATAACTACAGAATGCAATACAGCACAGTACAACACACTGAAGACAATATTCCAAAGATAGCACCAAGATCAGCTGAAGCTTTGCTTCAACAATGTCTAGCCTTCATTCCCACACATCCCTCAGATGGCTCATGTATCGACATGAAGAATGAACCCTTTGTGAAACCTGAGGGCACTGGATCTTACTCATCCACCTTAATTAAGGATGCAAAGTCAAATCATATTTCAAAAAATATTACAATTACAGATGTGGTACACACTGGTAGGTGCAAGTTACTCTAATCATACAATAATAACACAATGACAAGACCTATATTACACACAGCATTTAATCCAAGACTTAAGCTAACACAGAAGTTTTATTAATAGTATTCAGTGGCTTATAAATGATATCAACTATTTGAATGCAGATAAGTAAAAATCCTTGATACAAAATTAATAATAATACAAAATGAGGTAAAGCTCATTATCAAAAAATTAGTAATATCCAGATCAAAATGTATAGTCTAATATTAGTACTGTCAGTTGGAAATTACACAACAGGCAGGAAGCTCACAATCACAATCCATGCCTCTCATGTACCCTAAGTCAAAACCATTTAAGGAAGTTACCCCCGACTACATCTTCAATGCTGCTCAAATGGATACAATAAAATAAAATTTATATACATATATATATATTTAATTTTTTAATTAATTAATTTATTTATTTATGGTGAATAATAACCCACACAAAGAGAGACTCAGAAGATTAACTGACCTGTATATTACAACCTCCTGCTGCTGCTGCTGTTGTTGCTGCTGCTGCTGCTGCTGCTGGGGATTGAAATATACAGATCAATTAATCTTCTGAATTTGTCTTCATGTGGGTTATTACTGAGCATTGACAAGTGTTCACTACACTTTAAATACATAAATAAATAAATAAATAAATAAATAAATAAATAAATAAACATATATTTTTTTCAACACGTCGGCCATCTCCCACCAAGGCAGAGTGACCCAAAATAGAAACTTTCACCATCATTCACACATAATCACCGTCTTCACAGAGGTGCCCAGATATGACAGTTTAGATGTCACTCCAAACAGCCAATATCCCAAAACCCTCCTTTAAAGTGCAGGCATTGTACTACCCACCTCCAGGACTTGAGTCCGGCTAACTGGTTTCCCTGAATCCCTTCAAAAAATATTACACTGCTCACACTCCAACAGCTTGTCTGGTCCCAAAAACCATTTGTCTCCATTCACTCCTATTTAACATGCTCACACATGCCTGCTATGTATGTATGTATGTGTATTTATATATATACAGTGGAAACCTGGTTTTCGTCCTTAATCTGTTCCAGAAGGTCGGTCGAAATCCAAAATGGAAGAAAACAGAAGTAATATTTCCCATAAGAAATAATGTAAATTCAATTAATCCGTTCCAGACACCCAAAAATATTAAAATTTTTTTATTGAGAATAACTATAGTTTTACATACAGAAAACAATGAGAAATAAATATAAAACACTAATGAAATGCTCACTTGACCAGTGACAGAGCCAGACTGAGACACGTACGGATGAGTGGTGGCGTCCTGGGTGGGTAGACGCGTCTGATACGTACGATTTCCGTGTGGAGGTACAAAATCCAGACCAAAATTTCGCTCAAAAAAGTGGTCTAAATCCGAAACATATGATATTCGGTACGTACAAAATCCGGAGTTCCAATGTGTGTGTGTGTGTGTATATATATATACAGTGGTACCTCGACTTACGATGGTCCCCAAACTCACCCTTTTATGTAAGTTTATTTTTTTAAATGCTTTTGTAAGTGTAATTTTGGGGGTCTAAAAGGACTAGTCTATTTTACAACATTTCTTAAGGAGATAAATTCGTTTGGTAATGGCACTTGAACAGCATTCTGGAATGAAAAAATATCGTAAGTCGAGGTACCACTGTATATACAGTGGACCCCCGAGTTTCGTAAAAACTTCACTCCTGAAGTCTGCTCAAGTGCCATTACCGAACGAATTTACTCCCTTAAGGAAAAATTTCACGTAGGTTAGTCTATTTCAGACCCCCAAAATACACTTCCACAAGAACTTACAAAATTATACTTACATAATTGCACGATTTCGGGGTATTCGTTAACCGAGGTCCACTGTATATATATATATATAAATATATATTTTTTTTTTTTTTTTTAACACATCGGCGATTCCACCAAGGCAGGGTGGCCCGAAAAGAAAAACTTTCATCATCATTCACTCCATCACTGTCTTGCCAGAAGGGTGCTTTACACTACAGTTATAAAACTGCAACATTAACACCCCTCCTTCAGAGTGCCGGCACTGTACTTCCCATCTCCAGAACTCAAGTCCGCCTGCCGGTTTCCCTGAATCCCTTCATAAATGTTACTTTGCTCACACTCCAACAGCACTTCAAGTATTAAAACCATATGCCTCCATTCACTCCTATCAAATACGCTCACACATGCTTGCTGGAAGTCCAAGCCCTCGCACACAAAACTTCCTTTACCCCTCCCTCCAACCTTTCCTAGGCCGTCCCCTACCCCGCCTTCCCTCCACTACAGATTTATACACTCTCGAAGTCACTCTGTCTCGTTCCATTCTCTCTACATGTCCAAACCACCTCAACAACCCTCCTCAGCTCTCTGGACAATCGTTTTGGTGATCCCGCACCTCCTCCTAATTTCCAAACTCCGAATTCTCTGCATTATATTCACACCACACATTGACCTCAGACATGACATCTCCACTGCCTCCAGCCTTCTCCTCGTTGCAACATTCATCACCCATGCTTCACACCCATATAAGAGCGTTGGTATAACTATACTCTCATACATTCCCTCTTTACTTCCATGGATAAGGTTCTTTGTCTCCACAGACTCCGAAGTGCTCCACTCACCCTTTTCCCTCATCAATTCTATGATTCACCTCATCCTTCATAGACCCATCCGCCGACATGTCCACTCCCAAATATCTGAATACATTCACCTCCTCCATACTCTCTCCCTCCAATCTGATATCCAATCTTTCGTCACCTATTCTTTTTGTTATCCTCATCACCTTACTCTTTCCTATATTCACTTTCAATTTTCTTCTTTTACACACCCTACCAAATTCATCCACCAACCTCTGCAGCTTCTCTTCAGAATCTCCCAAAAGCACAGTGTCATCAGCAAAAGCAACTGTGACAACTCCACTTTGTATTTGCTTCTTTATCTTTTAGCCCAACACCTCTTGCCAAGACCCTCGCATTCACTTCTCTTACAACCCCATCTATAAATATATTGAATAACCACGGTGACATCACACATCCTTGTCTAAGGCCCACTTTTACTGGGAAATAGTCCCTTCCCTCCTACACACTCTAACCTGAGCCTCACTATCCTCATAAAAACTCTTCACTGCTTTCAGTAACCTTCCTCCTATTCCATACACCTGCAACATCTGCCACATTGCCTCCTATCTACCCTATCATACGCCTTTTCCAAATCCATAAATGCCACAAAAACATCTTTACCCTTATCCAAATACTGTTCACCTATATGTTTCACTGTAAACACTTGGTCTCACACCCCCTACCTTTCCTAAAGCCCCCTTGTTCATCTGCTATCCTGCTTTCTGTTTTACTCTTAATTCTTTCAATAATAACTCTACCATACACTTTACCAGGTACACTCAACAGACTTATTCCCCTATAATTTTTGCACTCTCTTTTGTCCCCTTTGCCTTTATACAAAGGAACAATACACGCTCTCTGCCAATCCCTAGGTACCTTACCCTCTTCCATACATTTATTAAATAATAGCACCAACCACTCCAAAATTATATCCCCACCTGCTTTTAACATTTCTATCTTTATCCCATCAATCCCAGCTGCCTTACCCCTTTCATTCTACCCACTGCCTCACGAACTTCCCTACACCCACAACTGGCTCTTCCACACTCCTACAAGATGTTATTCCTCCTTGCCCTACACACGAAATCACAGCTTCCCTGTCTTCATCAACATTTAACAAATCCTCAAAATATTCTCTCCATCTTCCCGATACCTCTAACTCTCCATTTAATAACTCTCCTCTCCTATTTTTAACTGTCAAATCCATTTGTTCTCTAGGCTTCCTCAACTTATTAATCTCATTCCAAAACTTTTCTTATTTTCAACAAAATTTGCTGATAACATCTCACCCACTCTCTCATCTGCTCTCTTTTACATTGCTTCACCACTCTTTTAACCTCTCTTTTTCTCTCCATATACTCTTCCCTCCTTGCATCACTTCTACTTTGTAAAAACCTCTCATATGCTAACTTTTTCTCCTTACTACTCTCTTTACATCATCATTCCACCAATCGCTCCTCTTTCCTCCGCACCCACTCGCCTGTAACCACAAACTTCTGCTGAACACTCTAACACTACATTTTTAAATCTACCCCATACATTTTCGACCCCATTGCCTACACTCTCACTAGCCCATCTATCCTCCAATAGTTGTTTATATCTTACCCTAACTGCCTCCTCTTTTAGTTTATAAACCTTCACCTCTCTTTTACTTACTGATTCTATTTTCCTTGTATCCCATCTACCTTTTACTCCCACTGTAGCTATAACTAAAAGTGATCTGATATATATATATATATATATATATATATATATATATATATATATATATATATATATATATATATAACACACACACACACATACACAGTGGACCCCCCGGCTAATGAACAAAATTCATTCCAGAAGCCTGCTCAAGTGCCATTACCGAACGAATTTACTTCCTTAAGAAATAATGTCACATAGGTTCGAAAAAGAAATGGCCAACATGCCCACTCACTCAGCACCTGGACCAGATTCATGAAATGCTTTATTTATAAAGCAGTGCAAAGTACCATTAGCAAGAGCCCTTAGTATTCTGTGGAGAAAGAGCTTAGATCTAGGTGAAATTCCAGAGGCCTTAAAGAGTGCAGACATAGCTCCTTTGCATAAGGGAGGTAGTAGAGCACTAGCTAAAAATTACATACCAGTAGCCCTCACTTCTCACATCATAAAAGTCTTTGAAAGAGTGATGAGACGGCAGATTACAAAGTTCATGGATCAGCACAACCAACATAACCCGAACCAGCATGGCTTTAGAGCGGGACGATCATGCCTGTCACAGCTGCTGAACCATTATGACAGAATTACGGAGGCATTGGAGGACGACCAAAACGCAGATGTGATTTACACAGATTTTGCAAAGGCGTTTGACAAATGCGATCATGGAGTGATAGCGCACAAAATGAGGGCCATAGGCATTACGGGAAGGTAGGCAGATGGATTTTGAGTTCCTAACACACAGAACACAAAAAGTAGTAGTGAACAGGGCAAGATCCAGCATCAGCGAGGTCAAAAGCTCAGTGCCCCAAGGCACTGTCCTGGCACCTCTGCTGTTTCTCATCCTCATAGCAGACATAGATAAAAACACCCAGCACACTTTTGTATCATCATTTGCAGATGACACTAAAATAAGCATGAAAGTCACTACGGTAGAGGACACTGAAAAATTACAGGAGGACATAAGCAGGGTCTTCCAATGGGCAGTGGAGAACAACATGACGATCAATGGTGATAAGTTTCAGCTGCTTAGGTATGGAAAAAATGAAGAACTCAAAAGGAACAATATATACAAAACGCAAGAGGGTCACCACATAGAACGAAAGGAACACGTAAAGGACTTGGGAATAATTATGTCTGCTGATCTGTCGTTTAAAGACCATAACAAGACAAAGATCACAACAGCCAGGAAGATGACGGGGTGGGTATTGAGAACTTTCAAAACAAGGGAAATAATGCCGATGGTGACACTATTCAAATCGCTAGTGCTCCCCACTTAGAATACTGCTCAGTGCTGACGGCCCTGTTCAGGGCAGGAGAAATAGCAGAGCTGGAACAAATCCAGAGATCGTTTACGGCTTACATTGAGCCATTGAAACATCTAAATTATTGGGAACGCCTTCAAGAGAGATACATGATAATATATACCTGGAAAGTACTTGAGGGCCTGGTCCCAAATCTGCACACTGCCATAACAACATACTGGAGTGAGAGATATGGGAGAAAGTGTAAAATAAACCCAGTGAGGAGCAGGGGTGCGGTGGGGACAATACAGGAGCACTGTATTAACATCCGGGGTCCCAGACTATTCAACATCTTACCAGAAGATATCCGAAACATGGCTGGAACCAGTGTAGAAGCCTTCAAGAGGAAACTGGACAAATATCTTCACCAGGTGCCAGATCAACCAGGCTGTGATGGATATGTGGGGCAGCGGGCCTCCAGCAGCAACAGCCTGGTTGACCAGGCAAGCACCAGACGAGCCTGGCCCATGGCCGGGCTCAGAGAGTAGATACTCTCGAAACTCTTCAAAGGTATATCAAAGGTTAGTCTATTTCAGACCCCCAAAAATACACTTCCACAAGCACTTACAATATTATACTTACATAATTGTACGATTTCAGGGGTGTTCATTAGCCGGGGGTCCACTGTATGTATGTATGTATGTGTGTGTGTATATATATATATATATATATATATATACAGTGGTACCCCGGTTTACGATGGTCCCCAAACTCACCCTTTTATGTAAGTTTATTTTTAAATGCTTTTGTAAGTGTAATTTGGGGTCTAAAAGGACTAGTCTATTTTACAACTTTTCTTAAGGAGATAAATTCGTTTGGTAATGGCACTTGAACAGCATTCTGGAATGAAAAATATCTAAACAGGGTACCCTGTTATATATACAGTGGTACCCGACTTACTGATATTTTTCATTCAGAATGCTGTTCAAGTGTCATTACTAAACAATTTATCTCTAAGAAATGTTGTAAAATAGACTAGTCCTTTAACCCCAAAATTACACTTACAAAAGCATTTAAAAAAATAAACTTACATACAAGGGTGAGTTTGGGGACCATCGTAAGTCGAGGTACCACTGTATATATATATATATATATATATATATATATATATATATATATATATATATATATATATATATATATATATATATATTAATATATATATATTATATATACGTATATATATATTATATATACGTATATATATATATATATATATATATATATATATATATATATATATATATATATATATATATATATATATATATATATATATATATATATATATATATATATATTATATATATATATATATATATATATATATATATATATATATATATATATATATATTATATATATATATATATATATATATATATATATATATATATATATATATATATATATATACATGTGGTACCGTTTACGATATTTTTTCATTCCAGAATGCTGTTCAAGTGCCATTACCAAACGAATTTATCTCCTTAAGAAATGTTGTAAAATAGACTAGTCCTTTTAGACCCCCAAAATTACACTTACAAAAGCATTTAAAAAAATAAACTTACATAAAAGGGTGAGTTTGGGGACCATCGTAAGGGGTACCACTGTATATGTGTGTATATATACACACACACACAGTGGTACCTCGAGTTACGATGGTCCCCAAAATCGCCCTTTATGTAAGTTTATTTTTAAATGCTTTTGTAAGTATATTTTGGGGGTGTAAAAGGACTAGTCTATTTTACATTATTCCTTATGGGGATAAATTCGTTTGGTAATGGCACTTGAACAGCATTCTCGAACGAAAAAATATCGTAACTCGAGGTACCACTGTATATGTTTTTTTTTTTCAACAAGTCAACCGTCTCCCAGTAGGGTCCCACTTATATGGCAGGTTAGATTCCAGGCTACTGCCAGAAAGCAGACATCGCCAGAAAACAGAACGCAATTTTTTCCAGTTATAAATGCATATAAATGCCAGACAACAATTTTACACAAACTTACAGTCATCCCTCGGTTTTCGATTTTAATCCGTTCCAGATGGATCGGCTAAAACCAAAATCGGCGAAAACCAAAACTATTTTCCCCATAAGAAATAATGGAAATTCAATTAATCCGTTCCAGAAACCCAGAAGTTTGGAAAAAAAATTTTTTTGGGGCCTTAAAGATAGATTTACATGCACAAATGAATGAACTGAATGTGGCACTTACCTTTATTGAAGACTGATGTTGCTGGATGGGAGAGAGGGAAGAGGGGAGAGGGACGAGACCCTAATTTTTGGAAGGGGAATCCCCCTCAAGTCCTTATCCGGGGTCACTTCCCTGCATGCCTGCTACACTCCCTCCCTGCCTGCTACACTCCCTCCCTGCCTGCTACACTCCCTCCGTGCCTGCTACACTCCCTCCCTGCCTGCTACACTCCCTGCATACATGCTACACTCCCTCATACATGCTACACTCCCTGCATACCTGCTACACTCCCTGCATACCTGTTACACTCCTGCATACATGCTACACTCCCTGCATACCTGTTACACTCCCTGCATACATGCTACACTCCCTGCATACATGCTACACTCCCTGCATACATGCTACACTCCCTGCATACATGTTACACTCCCTGCATACCTGCTACACTCCCTGCATACCTGCTATACTCCCTGCATACATGCTACACTCCCTGCATACATGTTACACTCCCTGCATACCTGCTACACTCCCTGCATACATGCTACACTCCCTGCATCTGCACCCTGCATGCATGCTACACTCCCTGCATAGCTCTACACTCCCTGCATGACCTGCTACACTCCCTGCATACCTGCTACACTCCCTGCATACCTGCTACACTCCCTGCATACATGCTACACTCCCTGCATACATGCGACACTCCCTGCATACATGCGACACTCCCTGCATACATGCGACACTCCCTGCATACATGCGACACTCCCTGCATACATGCGACACTCCCTGCATACATGCGACACTCCCTGCATACATGCGACACTCCCTGCATACATGCGACACTCCCTGCATACATGCGACACTCCCTGCATACATGCACACTCCCTGCATGCACTGCTACACTCCCTGCATGCATGCTACACTCCTCATGCATGCATGCTACACTCCCTGCATGCCTGCTACACTCCCTGCATGCCTGCTACACCCTTAAACTCCATCGTGTTTCTCACTTTCACTATCATATTTTCTATTATTTCTTTCTTCATTTCTACAGTGTTCCTCACTTTCTTTACCAAAGAAGTGGCACTAGGAGCTTTCTTTGGGCCCATGGTAGCTTATTTAGTAGTCATACACAATAATCAAGGCCCAAAAACAATGAATTGTTAATAAATGTTTTGTATAAACTCCTGGGATGATGTTCACTCAAGCGTAAACAATGCTAGACTACGTGACAATGTGCGTGGGAGGTGCGTGGGTGGCGGGCCTACGGCCTTTGTATGTGCGCGGCACTGGTGGACAGGTCCCATACGGTCGGCGAAAACTAAAACAATCGGCGAAAACTAAGACAAATTTTCCCTGAAAAAAGTCAGCGAAAACCAAAAACGGCGAAAACTGGGACAAGCGAAAACCAAGGGATGACTGTATACAGTGGACCCCCGAGTTTCGTAAACCCCGGAAATTGTACATTTATGTAAGTATAATATTGTAAGTGTTTGTGGAAAAGTATTTTTGGGGGTCTGAAATAGACTAACCTACGTGACATTTTTGTTTAAGGGAGTAAATTCGTTCGGTAATGGCACTTGAGCAGACTTCAGGAGTGAAGTTTTTACGAAACTCAGGGGTCCACTGTATTAAGTTAGTAATAGAACTAGGCATATACATACACAGTACATTCATTACTTACCTTAAAATATTTGTAGTCTTAATGTAGGGCAAGAGGTGAGTAGTACTTATTTGTAGGAAGTCAGGTGTAGGAAGCCCTGGCTCCCCGTCACAAACTTAATATACGATATTTAAAGCAGCCCAGAGAGATAAAATACACATACAGTACACTCATTAATAATTATTATACGAGTCATTATTTACCTTAAAATATGTGTAGTCTTAATGTAGGATGAGAGGTGAGTAGTACAGTGGACCCTTGAAAATCGTCTCCTTGAAGATCAGCGAATTTGAAAATCATCCACTTTTTTCGGCAAAAAATCGTCCATTTCCTTGAAAATCGCCGTTGGTCTGAAACGCGTCCGCGTGGCCTCCCCGCCGCTGGGCACATAAACACCACATTGAGCGTCAGTGTGCCATTGTTTACCAGCGAGTGACCGCCACCCACGCATTCATACCATACATTTTGTCATTATTCCATTCGTTTTAGTGCTTGCACCTGCTAAATAAGCCACCAGGGACCAAAGAAAGCTCCTAGTGCCAGCTCTTTGCTAAAGAATGCGAGAAACACGATAGAATTCAAGAAAGAACACACCAGGCAGGGTACTTCCCCACACCAGGCAGGGTACTTCCCCACACCAAGCAGGGTACTTCCCCACACCAGGCATGGTACTTCCCCACACCAGGCAGGGTACTTCCCCACACCAGGCAGGGTACTTCCCCACACCAGGCAGGGTACTTCCCCACACCAGGCAGGGTACTTCCCCACACCAGGCAGGGTACTTCCCCACACCAGGCAGGGTACTTCCCCACACCAGGCAGGATACTTCCCCACACAAATCAGCCAGGGTACTTCCCCACACCACAGTCAAGCTCAAACAAATGTCTTATTTTAGGTTAAATGTTTTATTTTAGGTTAAGATATGTAGACATTTTCATTACTCTATCTATGATATTTTCTTCAAAATTATATAAGAAACATGTTACATATCATATAGCATATAAACATTGATACAATGTTTATATGCTATCGAGTGGTGAGTTGGGTGGAGAGTAAACATTACGTTTTCTCTGATGCAGCATTAGAGAAAACTGTAAATCTGGCATCTGGTGCAGTAACCGCCCATCATACGCGTTTGTTTACAATTCTCGGCATGAATTATTCATTACTTCTCCCTTTGTTTATGATGGCATCTAAAGGTAGTTGTTAGAAATGATTAAACTCAGTGAACATGGTAATAATATGGCTATGTAATAATATGGTGTGTAGTGTAATAATATGGCTGTGTAGTGTAATATGGTTGAGAAGCCCGGGTGGGGGCTACATACGTGTACCTACGTCTACAGGCTACCTACACTGAATTCCTACAAATAAATACTACACATCTCTCTTCCTACATTAAGACTAACAAATATTTTAAAGTAATGAATGTACTGTGGCAGTAAAAGACAAAGAAGGGAAGTAACCCCAGAAAAGGACTTGGTACTTGAAGTCTATGGAAGGGAATTCCTATTCCAAAATAGTAACTCTTAAATCCTCTACCCTCCTCCTGTCTTCACACATCAACAACTCTTCAATAAAGGTAAGTGTCAAGTTATTACTGTTTTATACTTCATGTCTCATTGTTTTCTGTGTAGATAAATGTACATTTTATGTAAAAAAAAATTTTTTTTTAAATACATTTGGATGTCTGGAACGGATTAATTTGATTTACATTATTTCTTATGGGGAAAATGGTTTTGAAAATCGTCCATTTTGAAAATCGGCGGCCTATCAGGAACGGATTAATCACGATTTTCAAGGGTCCACTGTATTTATTTGTAGGACGTCAGGTGTAGGTAGCCGTAGATGTAGCTATGTAGTCCTCCTGGGCTACATACAGTACCTACATGATATTTAATGTGGCCCAGAGCTATGTTATTACCATCGACATACCATGTTCACTGAGTTTAATCATTTCTAACAACTACCTTTAGATTTCATCATAAATGAAGGGAGAAGTAATGAATAATTCATGCCGAGAATTGTAAACAAAAGCGCTATGTGTTAAGGGGAGTGACTGGGCCAACACCGATTCATACACGTTTCTTTGGTGCTGGACCAGAGAAAACATAATGTTTTCCCTCCACCTGGCTACCACACCTCCATAGCATATAAACATAGCATGTTTATATGCTATGTAACATGTTTCTTATATAATTTTGAAGAAAATATCATAGATGGCTTAATGAAAATGTCTATATTAACATAAAATAAGACATTTAATATGCCCAAGAGTGATTATTATTACGTACTATTAGTATTATTACTATGGAATTAAGACTAGAGGGACACGCTTAGTGATTTTAACGTGTACCTGCACGCCAGCACACTGTGTAAGTATATTTAGGTACAGATACACATAAGTATAATTATCAGAGTACGTACATACAAAATATGCAATAACTTTAAAACACTTGAAATTTTGGAAAGTTTCCAGACATAATAGAGAGATGTGCTCACAGAGAATGTAAACAAACTGGGTGGGGAATGCCGTATTAGAAAGACCGCTCGCCGTATAGTGTGTTTTGGTCATAATTTTAAATCGCCGTATTAGCGGAACGCCGTAAAGCGGGGCCCTACTGTATATATATACATGTATATACAATTTATTCATTCATTTACTTATTACACAACAAAACAGTGGATCACTTAACTATAGCAATGTACACTGCAATGAGTGCCATACAACTGTTAATCCACCAAGCAGCATAAAAATGGTTACTTAAAACTATCACTACTTCAGCTTTCTTGAACAACAGAATTACTACATGCACCAATATTCTTCCACTGTATTGCTAACATGTAAAAATCTACATAAACACTTTTCATTTGACTTATTATTATATTCATGGAAAGCATTAAGCATTTTTTTATGAAAATACTGTACGAATTTGACATGGCCACTCCGTGACTGGCAATAATCAATTGGATGATTACTAAATTTTCTCCATATTATCCCATAAACATAAGCCATTTACTGAATGTCTTCTAAGATTTTTATATATATTGAAATTTAGACACATTTGCAACATCTGCGTATCTTTATTGTAGACGTTTTGCCATCCAGTGGCTTTATCGATACAAATTCTAGGACAATATTTGAAGAACTATATACAAAAGATGAGGTAATCAGTCCCTCGGCCTTGGAGTTGGTGTGAACAGCACCGAAGTCGTAGAGTTTCTGGAGCAGAGGCAAGGAGGCTGGCGCTTATATACTAACGTCAGGAGGAAAGGGACGTGTAGCAGACGAGGGCATAGTCACTGGTAGGCGGGATTTGTATTGATAAAGCCACTGGATGACGAAACGTCTACAATAAAGATACCCAGATGTTGCAAATGTGTCTAAATTTCATATTGTCGGTATTGTATACCATTCTTGTACAATTTATATATATTAACAAACTTTATACTAAAAGCAGTATAATTCTCTGTACTATAGTACAATACAACATGGCAATGATCACCATGAATCTTCAGTTGAAAAATGCCAATAAAATGAAGTAACTACTGGCAGGGTCTAATGAACTTAGTGGCTGGCATTACTGACAATAAAGTACTCCATGCTGTACTACTGTTAGAGGGAAGTGGATGTCTCTTTCTCATGTGATATTATACTGCTAAATTCTGCATGGCAATGGCTAGCAACATCTAGAAAGTTTGACTTTATTCTTAATGTAAATCTAAATTGGTTAGATAATGCAGTGTTACTTTCTCCATACCGCAGCATTAGTGCCAGTCACTATTAAAATGGTTCAGTGGTACAATATTAGCATGAAGAAATCAAGTCACACACATTTAAAACAGAGAATTAACATCATTGGTTCAAATTCTTACAGAGGAGCAGTTAACACTCATTCACAGTGACCATGGGCAACTTACTCACTTGCATTTTCTATCAGTTGCATGCTACTGACTTTATTACTACAGTTTCTATAAACAAATTTATGATGTATGTATCAGTTTTCTTCTAGCTGTGATTAATAAAACTGAACATGAAAATTATCCAGTTAAAATAAATCTCAGTTCAAAAATTCAGTTATAACCTGACACTTGAACTTTACATTAACCTTCAATTACTGCACAGCACTATTCAATTTGCTTTAGCAATACCAATACCGTAATTTACTTAAACAATACAACACTACATGTGCTGGATATTTATGATGAATTCAATTTACCAATAGTTACTCCATAGTTAAAGTTTGTTTTTAATGTTGTGCATAACTTAGGGTATTTCCATAAAGGGAATAACCAAATTGTTAACCTATCCTTGTAACACGTGTTCCTAATGAGAACCAAAATATTTTATTTTTCTTCATTTTGATTTTTTTTTTTGTGTAAATGTCATTTACTGAAAGCTATATTTGGTTGGGTAGTTTATTTCTAAAGAGTATGTACACATATACAAGGTATTGTTGTATTCATGTAATGCCCTACAATCAGTGTGGATCATGGGGCACTGCATGACATAAGGTGCTGATGTCAGAGGGCAGAAACTTGGAGGGCAAGCACAAGGGTGAGAAGAGGATATCACAATTTGTGTAGTAAATCAGAGCAATACTTCCTACATCTTAATAATAATACACTGGTCCCCCGAGTTTCGTAAAAACTTCACTCCAGAAGCCTGCTCAAGCGCCATTACCGAACGAATTTACTCCCTTAAGGAAAAATGTTATGTAGGTTAGTCTATTTCAGACCCCCAAAAATACACTTCCACAAGCACTTACAATATTATACTTACATAATTGTACGATTTCCGGGGTGTATGAAACTCGGGGGACCACTGTACACTAATGTGCACATAGGAGACTGAAAACTATGACGATGTTTTGTTCTCCTGCGCGTGGTTTATTTGTGTATTGTTTTGGTCATGGTATTGTACCTTTATACAGTGGACCCCGGAGTTCGTGACCATCGGAGTTCGTGATATTTTTTCGCGAAAATATTGGTTCGGTGTTCACGATCTGCTCGGAGTTCGTGATTCGTCCCGGACGCGTACGTGTGGCCCGAGTGGGCCCGACACTCCATTCAGAGTCAGTGCGCCATTGTTTACCAGCGAGAGACCGCCACCCACGCATTCATATCATACATTTTGTCATTATTCCATTGTGTTTAGTGCTTGCAACTGCTAAATAAGCCACCATGAGCCCCATGAAAGCTCCTAGTGCCAGCCCTTTGGTAAAGGGCTGAGAGGGGAGAATGTCTTCTTAAGTGATTCAGTGATTCTATGATATGTTATGATACTAAAACAGCAGGAGTTGATAAAGGCTAAAGTGCCAGCCAGCAATAAAGTGTAGCATTAACAGTGTAGCAAGTAAGTTAAGCCATTAATCGATAGAAAAATGACGACACGAAACTTAACTCCTCCATTGTTGTTTGAGGTATAGGCAGAATGACAACAATGCTGTCTGCTGCTGCTGCTGCTGCCCACCACCACCACTATATGTACGGCTTATGGTCAATGGCCCTTATACACCCAACAACAAACACCACAACACCAGTCCTCAGATTTGTAATGATATTTTATTCATTCTAGAGTATATGTTATATTTCTATGTTATTAATATTGTTTATTATGCCATATTAGATGAATTGTGATAGATAAACAAGTCGTATAGATGATATTAGCGAAACATTGATGGACTATCTTGTCCTGTCCCCAAACACACACCCCAGTCGCCGGCACAATTCCAAACATTCGCCAGAAACAGAACTCTTTGGAACACTTTTTTGAGCAACAGGGGTCCAGTGACTCTCAAGCTGGTCCTAGTGGCATTAAAAAACAAAGAAGGGAAGTAACCCAGGGAAAGGACTTGGTACCTAAAGTCTTTATAGAAGGGGATTTCCCTTCCAAACAAAAGCAACTCTTCCATCCTCTCCCTTCCACCTGTCTTCCACACATCAACAACTCTTCAATAAAGGTAAGTGACATGTTATTATTGTTTTATTCTTCATGTCTCATTGTTTTCTGTGTAGTTTAATGTATATTTAATGTACAAAAATATTTTATTTTAATACTTTTGGGTGTCTGAAAAGGATTAATTTTATTTCAATTATTTCTTATGGGGAAAATAGATTCGGAGTTCGTTAGATTTGGTGTTCACGATGTCCTCTGGAACAGATTAATCACGAACTCTGGGGGTCCACTGTATTCTTAAATAATAAGAGTGGTGATACTAATGTTCTAAGGAATTCTGACATATCCCTTGCTACCAGACATAGGTTGTCTGGTTGGTGGCTGATTGTACTGTATGTACATGTAGATTAATCTAAACCTACAAAAATAATAATTATTTTTTAATATTGAGACTGGCTAGAAATCAATGAGCTCTAATGTGAGAGAAAATGCCTATCTTATGTGAAGGACAGTTATGAGAGGATGGTATGGGTTTAAAAGACAAAAGCTATATCGTTGGCAATGAGTACTTGTTTAAGCTATTGGTTGGCATGGGATATGTCATGGATATTAAGGTGTAATGAGTAAGGGCAGAAAGTTGTAGAATTTAAAGTGCTTTGAACTGTAAAGTGATTCAGCACATTTGACAAAAAACTGAATACTGTACAACCATGCACACTAGCACTTGCAAGCCAGAACTGCTGTGTAACACAAAATAAAAAATCAAACAAATATGCACACAACAGATCACACACAGTTTAAATAACTTTCAACAATTAAGATAAACTTTAAATTGTTGGGTGGCTATCTGCAAGGTGCGAGCCCTATCCTCAACCTAGAGAACAATCTTATAGTGGTGATTCTTGTTCAAAGAGTAAGGCCAAACAACCATGTTATGTTGAATCCTGTGTAATTTGTTTGTTTGTTAGACCCACTGGGTTACTACTTCCCATGGACATATCGATGTAAGTGGCTCATGACATCTGTGTGAGAAAGAAATCTACTAAAGTGTGTGCTTCATAAAGCAGTCTTTGCATTAGCATCTGCTCATTCACTTCAGGGCATGTGGGATTCCAGGGACACTAACAGAACTTCACATCTTTGTGCCAGTTATAGATATGGACCAAATACTTCTGAATCGTTTGATCCACAACGTGAACAGAACCACACTGAATTAGGGCCAACATGACTATTATTACTGCATTTGTAGGGGTAAGGAAGAGGGGTATTAAACTCATAGGGTACACACAGAACCTTGGCAAATAGGAGGTATAGCTTCATTCAAAGGCAGGGAAGGTCGAGTCCAAGTCCTTGGATTAAGAGCCCCTCACCCCTTGAGGGGTTAGGCATCAATAGAATCTGAATAAATATTGAACCAAGATCCATCATGCTTACTATGGTGATGGAAGTAGCAATAAAGCATGTGGAATGTTGCTCATTGTTAAGTTATGCATTGGTGCTCATCATTGGGCAATATTCTGCCTGGGGAGTGGGAAGCAAGTAGGTTTAATCTTTAAGAGTGACTCCAACTCCTTGGATCAAGAGCCCTTCACAAGTATCAAGGTACCTTCTTGGAAGGGAGTTTATGCACTGGTATCTCAATCTTTGTTACCCTGGTGAGAAGGCTTAAAATTGAAGCAATTCATTGAAGTTTTGTAACTTGTAATGGCCCTCCTAGGTGTAGAGATTTTATCATGTTTGGTAATATGTAGCCTTCTTGTATGGCTGAGGCTATTTGACAGGCAACCATATGCCCCCAACATAAACATACTGAATGTGCTGCCAAATGTCCCACATTAATTTTTTTTTAATTTAGCGGTTATGCATAACCTATATACAGGTCACTGCCACAATGTACTTGGCTGCCAGGCAAACAGACACTCCTCCTCCTGGTATATGCTAGCAGGTATTTCAGTCTTTTATTATTTTTTTATTCGGGAGGAAGCGCAAAACCTGGAGGCTGCACAGTGCCTAGGAAATGCAATCAGGCTTGATTTGAGGATCAAGTGCTATGAAGCGCTCGGATCAGGCACTCTGAAGCGCTCGGATCAGGCGCTCTGAAGCGCTCGGATCAGGTGCTCTGAAGCGCTCGGATCAGGTGCTCTGAAGCGCTCGGATCAGGTGCTCTGAAGCGCTCGGATCAGGTGCTCTGAAGCGCTCGGATCAGGTGCTCTGAAGCGCTCGGATCAGGTGCTCTGAAGCGCTCGGATCAGGTGCTCTGAAGCGCTCGGATCAGGTGCTCTGAAGCGCTCGGATCAGGTGCTCTGAAGCACTCGGATCAGATGCTCTGAAGCACTCTGATCAGGTGCTCTGAAGCATTTGGATCAAGTGCTCAGAATCGCTTGGAACAAATGCTCAGAATCGCTTGGAACAAGTGCTCTGAAGCGCTTGGATCAAGTGCTCAGAAGCACTTGGATCAAGTGCTCTGAAGTGCTTGGATCATGTGCTCTGAAGCCCTTGGATCAAGTGCTCAGAATCACTTCGATGAAGTTCTATCCAGCGCCTGGATGAAGCGCTATCCAGCGCCTGGATCAAGCGCTCTCCAGCGCCTGGATCAAGCGCTCTCCAGCGCCTGGATCAAGCGCTCTCCAGCGCCTGGATCAAGCGCTCTCCAGCGCCTGGATCGTCGCCTCAGCGCCTGGGATCAAGCGCTCCAGCGCCTGGATCAAGCGCTCTCCAGCGCCTGGATCAAGCGCTCTCCAGCGCCTGGATCAAGCGCTCTCCAGCGCCTGGATCAAGCGCTCTCCAGCGCCTGGATCAAGCGCTCTCCAGCGCCTGGATCAAGCGCTCTCCAGCGCCTGGATCAAGCGCTCTCCAGCGCCTGGATCAAGCGCTCTCCAGCGCCTGGATCAAGGGTCTCCAGCGCCTGGATCAAGCGCTCTCCAGCGCCTGGATCAAGCGCTCTCCAGCGCCTGGATCAAGGCTCTCCAGCGCCTGGATCAAGCGCTCTCCAGCGCCTGGATCAAGCGCTCTCCAGCGCCTGGATCAGCCTCCAGCGCTGGATCAGCTCCAGCGCCTGGATCAAGCGCTCTCCAGCGCCTGGATCAAGCGCTCTCCAGCGCCTGGATCAAGCGCTCTCCAGCGCCTGGATCAAGCGCTCTCCAGCGCCTGGATCAAGTGCTCTCCAGCGCCTGGATCAAGTGCTCTCCAGCGCCTGGATCAAGTGCTCTCCAGCGCCTGGATCAGTGCTCTCCAGCGCCTGGATCAGTGCTCTCCAGCGCCTGGATCAAGTGCTCTCCAGCGCCTGGATCAAGTGCTCTCCAGCGCCTGGATCAAGTGCTCTCCAGCGCCTGGATCAAGTGCTCTCCAGCGCCTGGATCAAGTGCTCTCCAGCGCCTGGATCAAGTGCTCTCCAGCGCCTGGATCAGTGCTCTCCAGCGCCTGGATCAAGTGCTCTCCAGCGCCTGGATCAAGTGCTCTCCAGCCCGGACAGCTCAGCGATCAAGTGCTCTCCAGCGCCTGGATCAAGTGCTTCCAGCGCCTGGATCAAGTGCTCTCCAGCGCCTGGATCAGTGCTCTCCAGCGCCTGGATCAAGTGCTCTCCAGCGCCTGGATCAAGTGCTCTCCAGCGCCTGGATCAAGTGCTCTCCAGCGCCTGGATCAAGTGCTCTCCAGCGCCTGGATCAAGTGCTCTCCAGCGCCTGGATCAAGTGCTCTCCAGCGCTGACGTCCCGGATCAAGTGCTCTCCAGCGCCTGGATCAAGTGCTCTCCAGCGCCTGGATCAAGTGCTCTCCAGCGCCTGGATCAAGTGCTCTCCAGCACCTGGATCAATTGCTCTCCAGTGCATGGATCAAGTGCTCTCCAGTGCATGGATCAAGTTTTCTCCAGCACCTGGATCAAGTGTTCTCCAGCACCTGGATCAAATGCTCTCCAGCTGTAGTCTCAGCACCTGATCAAGTGCTCTCCAGCCCTGGATCAATGCTCTCAGCACCTGGATCAATGCTCTCCAGCCTTGGTCAAGGTTCTCCAGCACCTGGATCAAGTGCTCTCCAGCGCCTGGATCAAGTGCTCTCCAGCCCTGGATCAAGTGCTCTCCAGCACCTTGGATGCAAAGTGCTCTCCAGCCCTGGATCAAGGTTCCAGCATGATCAAGTTCTCAGCCTGGTCAAGTCCAGCACCTGGATCAAGTGCTCTCCAGCCTTGGACAAGGTTCTCCAGCACCTGGATCAAGTGCTCTCCAGCACTAGATCAGCTCTCAGCACCTGGATCAAGTGCTCTCCTAGCACTGGTCAAGGTTCTCCAGCACCTGGATCAAGTGTTCTCCAGCACCTGGATCAAATGCTCTCCAGCGCTTGGTACAAGGGTTCTCCAGCACCTGAATCAAGTGCTCTCCAGCACCTAGATCAAGCACTCTTCAGCACCTGGATCAAGTGCTCTCTAGCACTTGGTGCAAGGGTTCTCCAGCACCTGGATCAAGTGATCTCCAGCACCTGGATCAAGTGTTCTCCAGCACTTGGATCAAGTGCTCTCCAGCACCTGGATCAAGTGTCTCCAGCACCTGGATCAAGTGCTCTCCAGCACCTAGATCAAGTGTTCTCCAGCACCTAGATCAAGTGCTCTCCAGCACCTGGATCAAGTGCTCTCCAGCACTTGGTGCAAGGGTTCTCCAGCACCTGGATCAAGTGTTCTCCAGCACCTGGATCAAGTGTTCTCCAGCACCTGGATCAAGTGCTCTCCAGCACCTGGATCAAGTGCTCTCCAGCACCTGGATCAAGTGCTCTCCAGCACCTGGATCAAGTGCTCTCCAGCACCTGGATCAAGTGCTCACCAGCACCTGGATCAAGTGCTCACCAGCACCTGGATCAAGTGCTCTCCAGCACCTGGATCAAGTGCTCTCCAGCACCTGGATCAAGTGCTCTCCAGCACCTGGATCAAGTGCTCTCCAGCACCTGGATCAAGTGCTCTCCAGCACCTGGATCAAGTGCTCTCCAGCACCTGGATCAAGTGCTCTCCAGCACCTGGATCAAGTGCTCTCCAGCACCTGGATCAAGTGCTCTCCAGCACCTGGATCAAGTGCTCTCCAGCACCTGGATCAAGTGCTTTCCAGCACCTGGATCAAGTGCTTTCCAGCACTGGTGCAAGTGCACCAGTGCTGGTGCACTGAGTTTAATTCAGAGAACATAAGAACATGTGATAAAAGACAGGAATCATAGTCACCACTAACACCTGGTCAGCACAGTGTGCTTATTAAGTGCTGGGAAGTGTCCAAGTGTATGGAATGTTACCTTTTATCTTCGTAAATTTGTTGTAGATGATTTATTTTGAATTTGAGTAGATTGGTCAAATTGCAGATTTTTTTTTCTTTTGCTAATACATTTTCACTGTTTTTATAACTGTGTTTTTAGCAATTAACCCAAGTATACTTTTTGAGCCTTGGGTTGCTTTCAACTAGTTTGTCAGGAGACTTTTACTGCATAAAGTTTTGGGTTTTATTAAGAAAATTTAGTTCAATTCTTAAGTTTCTTGTATAAATATGAAAACAGTGGAACACTAAATAGAACATTGCATCACTAATGAGAACACAAGAACAGTGCAGCACTACAAAGGTATTAAAGCACGTAATTAATTACTAATTAATTCGTATATTGAAAAATTACATAATTGCATACAGTAATTATGGCTATGCAAAAGTGACATTTAACTTGAAGAGTTCGCCCAAGTTTGACCAATAAGTCAAAATGTGTGAGTATATTAAGTAGAGTGGTAGAGGAGGCAGAGCAGGTGTGGCGGGTGGTTGACACTTGAGCGCCTGCTGGCCGCCATGCTCGCCTACAACACAACACTCTGGCCACACACAACACTTACAACCATCATTTACTCGCAAGTTAACCCATTAACACTGCAATTAGGCACACACGACATTCTTTATTTTATGTAGAATTAACTGGTATGTTGTTTTATCTAAATGGAAGAGCTAGTTTCATAAGAAGTGAAGAAAAATACTTACGTTGAGCCGAGAAACAACAATCAGCTGATAGATGTTTACCAGGGAAGACGATGGCTTTCCAGCACTTTTCCAATAATATTATTTTATGTATAGTGTTAAATTTATAAAAGCTAAAGCGTAAGTTAGTATGTGTTAACGCAATAAAATAATAAAGCATATAATTAGTTAGATGAAACATGTATAAACATGCAATATAATTAATGGTAAAGAGTTTGTGGTCGGTGCAAAAGTTTGAGCTCTCACCTGATTGGCTGAGGCCAGGCAAACACTGTGACGTCACAGTCATCTCAAATTCGTAGTTGAGTATTTTCTATGGCGGATGTGCCTGTGTGTCATCCTGACAAAATCTCGTAAAATCTCAATCATCTGTGTACGTGAAATGGTAAGTACGTGACGTCCGTATTCTAACATCATTCAAGAATCATCTGACAAACAATCTCTGCTCTCGAGGACTTGTGTGAAGAGAAATGGGCGTTTAGAGGTCGGATAACTAAAGATTGTATATATGGCTTATTACGTCAGTTCCACGAAAAGTAAGTGTAATATACGATTTTCTTGCTAATTTTCTACCAGCAAACATTGGAGTTAAACGTTGGGGTAGCCTGTGGGCTGAGATATCGTCTAGAGTGAGTAGTCTTCAGATCACCATCTATAATTTCTTTTCCCGCACGAATAATTTTAAGTTAAATTTGTGAGACTGTCGAGAATACACATGAGAAGGAATTAATAATCATTTGTTGTTCCTTGTATACCCAGAGAGTAAGGTAGCCATGAAATAAAGGGTGGTGTCGAGAAACTCTCGTCTATTTGTCTTCCAAGCTTCTGAGGCTGCTACAGTCCCTTTATTTTCGGGGATAGGAACGTTAACAACGTTTTCGTGTACGGTTTTGTGTTAGGTTTTGAGTTATATCGTGAGTTGTGTTGTAGTGTTGTGGTTGTGAAGGTGAGGTTCGTGATAACGGGGTCGGTGTTCCAGTTTGGTGTCCGCCACAAGTTGGTGTTATGTTGTGTATTTGGTTGTGAGCTGTCGTATAGTGTTATGGTTGTAAGTAGTTGTGCAGTGTTGTGGTTGAGAGTGAGATATAGTATGTGGTTGTGGTGGTGATGTTCGTGTTAGCGGGGTTGGTGTGCCAGTTTGGTGTCCGCCACAAGTTTGTGTGTTGGGGCGAGGCCACTCTGCCACCGCGGGGGAGAACACCCCTCCAGCTCTCCTCCCCAGCCACTCTCAGCGTAACCACGTAGGCCTAAGAGAGAGAGGCGGTGTGCACTTGCTCTGCGGTTTTTCGTTAAAAGTTGTGGTTTAAAGTGGACGGAGGGTGTTGCAAGTGGGTATAGTGTTGCAACTAGTGTTGGTGCACAGCCTGGCGTGGGCACAAGCCCCAGGGACACGTCTGGTGCTCAAAAATCGACTGAGATGGGCACTCCGGTTATGTGACAAAGTCCGGCGGTTTGGCGTGGCGTTTTAAAGTGAAACAGGCAATTCATGGGTTAAAATTCAGGTATTACGTTGTGATTCTAGAACAAGTAAATGTGAGGAGGCAATTTGTGCATCAGTAAAGAGACAAGCGAGGTGTGTGGGTGCTAGAGGAGGGTGCAAGTGGGAGTTGGCTGGTGGGGGCCATCATACTCGCCCCAGCGTCCACTCCCTCTACTTTGTTGGCAGATTACACCTCCGCCACAAGCCCATCACACACACTACAACTACTGTGAATTCAAATTCCTTGTCATACCAAGGCAATGGAGACGGCTGACATTTTTCGAGCAGGTAGGTTTTTCGTGTTCACACCGTTCCATGTCTCCCATACACCCATATTTGTACTTGTTAAGGCGCCACCCTATTGTCTATGCCACATTCTCTTGCCTGCGGGGACAGTATTAATATAGTAGATGCCGTATACACTTGGAATACGTCAAGAGTGTGCATATCTTATGTTGGGTCTCGCGTGTTGGTGATATGGTGATAGCATACGGGGGAGCTAGCCAAGTTTCTTACTGTGATAAGAACGATACTCTGCTCCATGAGTTTCCTAATGATTATCTAGATGTTTACTACGTTTTCTAGGGGAGTTCAAGGGAGGACGCTCGGGATTGATTACACTATAACCTAAGAGGTCAGAATTCTCAAGATATTTAATCCAGAGTGATTTTAATGAAAGGTGAACGCTTTATCTACATGAATTATTTTTTTTTCTTAAACCGTATAATTACCCAAAAGTGGCTTAGTGACAAGTGAGCAGCAGCAGCTGGCAAGCAGAAGCCGTAGATTTTATACTAGTATATAATGTATGCTCACAAGACTTGAAGGTTGAGTGCAGAGTTGGTTAATATCCACTATTCCAAACACTACGTTATTCTAAGATTCTTTTGCTAAGTTTTTGTACTGGAACATTTTAGTGTGGGGGTTTCAGTATGATGCAGTCAGGCCATTTTGTTGGACCAGGCTTCAGAGTCGTCCGTTCATTGCTTTTGTCTGCTTAATGACATCCAAAGTTGTGTCCATTGATAAAGGGTGAAGAAATTTTTTTACAATCTGTTTAGTCTAGCAGAGGCACAACACCTGGGAATATTTAGTATAATCCTGAAGTGTTTGTAATATGTATTAGTCATCTTGGACAGTGTATGAACCAATACTAAAGTTGAAACTACAGATTATTGTTGTATGCAGCACAACATTGTTAAGGTTGACTAGTAACTCCTATGTTGTAATTAAGTTGCCATCACCTGAATCTGATGCTCTTCCGTAAATATATTACACTCTCCAGGAAACATTTGTGTAAGCTAAACACATTATTACAAATGTTTTACATTTTTGTATATAATGTAGTGTAGGTTGCATCAGTGCTTCATCTCTATTGGTTTAGCACAACTCTCATGACGTGGGCCAGCAGTATGAACAGATATCAGGCCGGACAACATAGGGAGGGTGTTTATAGCTTTTCATCAACCCAAGCAACCTTGAGATATCTTCTGTCTTTATCTATACTCTTGTTCTTTATTTTATACAACGATCACTAATTCTTTCACATTACTAGTACATACACAGTTTGGAGCAAGTAATTATGAACTGTTAATGTTCAGATGGTTAGAGGTAAAGCGTCCGGCTCAACCGAAATGATCTGGGTTCGATCCTTGCATGAGTTGCAAACATATGGGCAAGTCTTGTATGTGCTGTCCTAGATCGAGGAGTAAATGGGTACCAGGGTTTTAATCGACTATTGTGGGATGTATCCTGAGGAAGAATCCAATTCCAGCAAAGAAATTCGGGCTATCCTGGGTTAATAAGTGTCTACATCTTACGTCCTTCTCTGGTGGTTGATCACTCAGCGGTGGTATACAGTACATGTGCTACTTGTTCCTAAAAGACTGAAGATAGCCCATTATGAGCCGTACACAATGTAATAAATACTAATTACCTTGGTATCAGCCTTTTCATTTTTGACCTCGTGATCATTTAGGCAGCCTTATGTGTAACTAAGACTTGCCAAGTGGGCCCCGTGTCCAAACATGACGTGTGGAGGAGGACACAAGATAAACCCTGGTGCTGGTGCAGGGCTTTTGAACCAAGGAATTGGAGCTACCCTTCCTCTCCGTTATTTTAATTGATCACATCAACTTCTCCAGGCACTGTATAACGTTTGCGAATTTAGTACTTCTCATCATTATAATAATTCACAAGTTTTTGCGGTTGAGGAAGAAACCGGCAATGATGCTTATAAGGAACTTAAAAAATGCATAAATGATTGTTGAGCAGTAACCTAGAGGGGGAGAGAAAGATGTAGGGAGAGAGTGAGGGGGGGATAGAGAGAGGGGAGTTCCTATGATTAGCTGAGCAGATGTCAATGTTATTTATGTATCCTCCACACCCATGGCCTCTAGTTTGCCTTGGATAAGATCGATACATTCTAGTTTTAGTTAAAAATGGACGTTATGTTATGTTTCGGGTGAGGGGGTTATTGGGGCAGTCGAGTGTTTGTTGGGGTGTAATTGTAGTTCCTGGGATCGGTTTCTGAGTCTCTAGCTTTTGTTATATGTATTTGTATGATAGCTCGTTGTATGTAGTTTACTTCCTAATAATAGTGCATTCCATTTCGTAGTTCAGGTTCATTTCCGGTTAGGGTGAGTTACGTGGGCAAGTTTCCTTACATCTGCCGCTCTGCTTAGCAGTAAATATAGACCTACGAATTATTTAGGCTTATGCTTCATCCAACCCCACTGACCTCATTGGGCAGTCGTAGAAGTGACTCAGTAGTAGACGACGCGAGGGCCTCCCAGAGACATGATCCTTGTTGGCCCAAAGCAGTCGTGGTTAATATATAACTTACAGTGCTAATGAATCAAAGAAAGCCTTCTACTTAGTCATCATCGCACTAAAGTTGCTAATTGCTTCTTCGGTTCACTTTTTTTTCTACCTTCCATCCTCCCCGACCCATGTGTTGGGGAGGATGTGTTCAATTTGTCGAAACCTCTAGTATTAAAACGAATGTCTCCTGATTATTAACCCTGAACGGTAATAAGCCATGGAAGCCAATCAATGTGACATAAGTTCGGGTTCGCTTTAAATATCTTGAACGTAGTAATCATGTTTCCTTTTTGTTTATTTGTTCCTCCAGTATTGTAAGGTTTAGTTAGTGGTGTTCTGTTGTAGCCTAGAGATTCATATAAAAAATTCTGGATAAATATATGGACCATCTTGTGATAACATATTTAAGAAATCTGTTTGTGAGGGTGAAATAACTCGTACCACAATTCTTCACTATGGCTTTTGACCTAATCATACCCATGCTTGAAACTGTATTAAATTTACTTTATCGTTCCCTTATCCAACTCGATCCACCTGCATACCAGAGTGAACCCAAAATGTACTCTCTAACATCCCAATGACTTATCTGTCTAACTTTCACTTATTCTCGTAATTTATAGTCGATCTTTGCACGATTAGTTGTGTGTAAACTGATATTGTATACCCCAATATTGGCATCAATTTGTTTATCTATAGTTCATTTGAGTCTGGGGGGTCATCACCCCTGTGACCCGGTAGAGGAACCGGTCACCAGGTTGATGGTCACCAGGCTGTTGGTGCTGTACGGTATGTTTATTAGAGTAGCACTAAGGACTCCTTGTGCTGAGCTTCCTGAAGACTGTTCCAATGTTCGTCAAGGGTGCAAATGCTGCTCCTCTGTTACTATGTTATTTCTCCCTGTCCTCATTACACCATCTTGCTTGAACAGTATTAAGGCAGATCTAGAACATTAATTGAATTGAGTATAGTAGCTAAAGCTTCCAAGTTTAGCTTCCTCGCCAGGAAACCAGGTTCGATCCCAGGTGAGGCAAGATGCGTATGTACGTCTCCTTACATCTGCAGCCCCTGTTCACCTAGCAGTAAGTAGATACTTGGGAATTAATCCATAGTTCTGGGTCTCACCATAGAAGGAGGGGGGGGGGGAAGCCGGAAGGATTGCAGCAAATCTGCAAAACTTGACTTTCTTGGGGTTATTAACCCTCCGGGATTAATCCCAAGAAACTGGCCTTCTAACTGCAGTTTTTTTTTTTAACTCCTCCATGTTTTCCGTGCAGGAGGTTTACATCAACCATAAACAACAACGTGGGAAACTATGTCCCGAGGCAGGTGGTTTATCAATAACACGGGACAGGGGTAACTTTTAGGGAACCCCTCGCTTAATTATTTCTAGTCTCCTTTAGAGTCCTCTCTTAGATATCCTAGTTAAACTTTGATGTACCTTGTGGATGGCGTGTCCACACCCCAGGAATATTCAGTGCTCTCACCCCGCCCTACCCTTCTCCATCTACTTTTACTTCAGTCATCCTACCACATAGCCTCATTTTACTACATTATATTTTGCGCGGTTGCCGTTGTTACTTGTAAACATAAAGTTTAGGATGTATTACATAAATCTTTATAAACGTATTTAAATATTGATAAGGAATAAGTCTGGCAGTTGGTTGGTTGAGCAACACAGGGAAACGTTTAAGTTTGCGCGATTATCACTAGTGAAGGTGAGATTGTGTTGCACTATAGACCTGGTTAGTGAGTCGACTACCCTTCTCTGAACTGTTATATTTACTTTCGAAATGAGAAATATATGGAGTTTGTGTAGTGTGTAAACCTATAGTGGAGTACGTGGGAGGTGAGCGCAGGTCGTTTTTAATGTTCAAACCAATTATATTGGGAATGCATTGTCACTGCTGGAAAGTTTGGCCTCAAGTGTCACCAGTCACACGCTGGGAATGCCTTACTAACACAACCACCCCATGGGTTTGGTAACTAAGGCAGGGTATTAGTGTAAACCTTTCTCTTCAACCGTCCCCCATCTGCACCCGGCACCTGACCGCAGTAAAACCCCACTTTGTAATATTATCAGAAATAAAAACTTTGAATTTGAATTTAAGGCTTCGGTGATCAACAAAGTCCTGGGGAGGTGGTCTATAGTAGTCCTGGGAAGGTGGTCTATAGTAGTCCTGGGGAGGTGGTCTATAGTAGTCCTAGGAAGGTGGTGATCTATAGCAGTCCTAGGGAGGTGGTGAGCTATAGCAGTCCTAGGGAGGTGGTGATCTATAGCAGTCCTAGGGAGGTGGTGATCTATAGCAGTCCTAGGGAGGTAGTGATCTATAGCAGTCCTAGGGAGGTGGTGATCTATAGCAGTCCTAGGGAGGTGATCTATAGCAGTCCTAGGGAGGTGGTGATCTATAGCAGTCCTAGGGAGGTGGTGATCTATAGCAGTCCTAGGGAGGTGGTGATCTATAGCAGTCCTAGGGAGGTGGTGATCTATAGCAGTCCTAGGGAGGTGGTGATCTATAGCAGTCCTAGGGAGGTGGTGATCTATAGTAGTCCTAGGGAGGTGGTGATCTATAGTAGTCCTAGGGAGGTGGTGATCTATAGTAGTCCTAGGGAGGTGGTGATCTATAGTAGTCCTAGGGAGGTGGTGGTCTATAGCAGTCCTAGGGAGGTGGTGATCTATAGTAGTCCTAGGGAGGTGGTGATCTATAGTAGTCCTAGTGAGGTGGTCTATAGTAGTCCTAGGGAGGTGGTGGTCTATAGTAGTCCTAGGGAGGTGGTGGTCTATAGTAGTCCTCGGGAGGTGGTGGTCTATAGTAGTCCTAGGGAGGTGGTGGTCTATAGTAGTCCTAGGGAGGTGGTGGTCTATAGTAGTCCTAGGGAGGTGGTGGTCTATAGTAGTCCTAGGGAGGTGGTGGTCTATAGTAGTCCTAGGGAGGTGGTGGTCTATAGTAGTCCTAGGGAGGTGGTGGTCTATAGTAGTCCTAGGGAGGTGGTGATCTAGTAGTCCTGGGGAGGTGGTAGTCTATAGTAGTCCTGGGGAGGTGGTGGTCTATAGTAGTCCTGGGGAGGTGGTGATCTATAGTAGTCCTGGGGAGGTGATCTATAGTAGTCCTGGGGAGGTGGTGATCTATAGTAGTCCTGGAGACCTGGGTAGGTGATTTGTAGTGGTCCTGGGGGAGGTGATTTGTGGTGGTCCTGGGGGAGGTGATCTGTTGTGGTCCTGGGGGGGTGATCTGTGGTAGTCCTGGGGGGAGGTGATAATTTACAGTTGTTCTGGGGAGGTGAACCTTGGTAGTCCAACGGGGTGATCTATAGCAGTCCTAGGGAGGTGATATATGGTAGTCCTGGGGAGGTGGTGATCTAAAGTAGTCCTGAGAGAGACTATGTTGGTCAAAGGTAGTGCCGGGGGAAGTGTGACAAGTGATCTAATGTAGTCCTAGGGAAGGTGGTGGTGATAAGGTAGTTCTGGGGGAGATAGTGGTAGTCAAAGATAGTCCTGGAGGAAGTGTGCTGATCTAACATTGTATCAACATCTGTAGTCCCGGACTATTCAACATCTTACCAGAATGTATCAGAAACATTGCTGGGCCAAGTGTAGAAGTCTTCAAAAGGAAACTGGCCAAATATCTACCAAGTACCAGATGAACTAGGCTGTGATGGATATGTGGGCTAGCGGGCCGCCAGTAGCAACAGCCTGGTTGACCAGGCCAGCACTAGACAAAACTGGCTCAGGGCAGGGCAGCGGGGAGTAGGAAAACTCGACACTAATCAAAGGTATCAAAAGTAACGTATCTAAGGCAGTCCTGGGGAGGTGTGATGATCTAAAGTAGGTCTGGGGGAAATCATAATCAAAATAGTCCTGGTCGAGTTAATGATCTGAAGTAGTACTGGGGTAGGTGTGGTGGTGTAGGGTAGTACTGGGATTGGTGTGAAGCAAGGTTGGAGTAGTAGTGTCAGGTGTAATGTACACAGCTAGCTTGAGGACGCTGGTTTGCTTCACTGGGCACAAATGTCACTGCTGTTTAACTGATAACACAGTGAGTACAAGGCAACTACACTGATGGTTGAGTAATTGTGTGTGGGGATGTTGGTGTGTAGTGATGTTAGGCAGATGGTGTGTGGTAATGGTTGGGAGATGGTGTAAAGTGATAGGGAGATGTTTGTGGTGATGGTGGGCAGGTGTTTGGGGTGATAGTGGGGAGGTGTTGAAGTGTGGTGATGGGATTTTCAAGAGGAAGTGGACACGTTCCTCAAATCAGTGCCTGACGAGCTAAGCTATGGTCCGTACGTTGGACTGCGTCCGGCCAGCAGTAACAGCAAGGTTGTTCAGACCTTGATCTTCCAAGAGGCCTGGTCTGGGACCGGGTCGCGGGGGGCATTGACCCCCGGAAACGTCCTTCAGGTATCCTTCAGCGAGACGGTGTGGGGATGGAGTGAAGTTGATGCATGGTGGTGATGGGGAGCTGGTGTGTTATGGTGGGGACAAGGTGGTGTGGTGGTGATAGGGTGAAGGTAGGGAGGTGGTGATGGGGAGAAGATGGTGTGTGGTTATGGTGGTGATAGGGTGAAGGTAGGGAGGTGGTGATGGGGAGAAGATGGTGTGGTGGTGATGGGGAGAAGATGGTGTGGTGGTGATGGGGAGATGGTGTGTGATTATGGTGGGGAAAAGGTGGTAATGGGGAGAAGATGGTGTGTTGATGGGGCGATGTTGTCAGTAGTGTTACTGTGTACTAAGTATACTACACAGTACACCGTAACACTACTGTTTCTGTACTGATGGTGGGGCGATGTTTGTGGTGATGAGAATGTTAGAGTTTATGTTGAGGATTGTGGGGCGTGATCATGAGGATGTTGAGGTGTGATAGTGAGGATGTTGAGGTGTGATAGTGAGGATGTTGAGGTGTGATAGGAAAGTTGAGGTGATAGTGAGGTGAGGTGTGATAGTGAGAATGTTTGGGTGTAGTGAGGGTGGGGATGTTGGGGGTGAGGTGATGGTGGGGATGTTGGGGGTGAGGTGATGGTGGGGATGTTGGGGGTGAGGTGATGGTGGGGATGTTGGGGGTGAGGTGATGGTGGGGATATTGGAGGTGAGGTGATGGTGGGGATGTTGGGGGTGAGGTGATGGTGGGGACGTTGGGGTGAGGTGATGGTGGGGATCGTTGGGGTGAGGTGATAGTGGGGAGTTGGGGGTGAGGTGATGGTGGGGATGTTGGGGGTGAGGTGATGGTGGGGATGTTGGGGGATGAGGTGAGTGGTGGGGATGTTGGGGGTGAGGTGATGGTGGGGATGTTGGGGTGAGGTGATGGTGGGGATGTTGGGGTGAGGTGATGGTGGAGTGGATGTTGGGGTGAGGTGATGGTGGGGATGTTGGGGGTGAGGTGATGGTGGGGATGTTGGGGGTGAGGTGATGGTGGGGATGTTGGGGGTGAGGGATGGTGGGGATGTTGGGGGTGAGGTGATGGTGGGGATGTTGGGGTGAGGTGATGGTGGGGATGTTGGGGGTGAGGTGATGGTGGGGATGTTGGGGGTGAGGTGATGGTGGGGATGTTGGGGGTGAGGTGATGGTGGGGATGTTGGGGTGAGGTGATGGTGGGATGTTGGGTGTGGAGGTGGGAGGTGTGGTGGGATGTTGGGGGTGAGGTGATGGTGGGGATGTTGGGGTGAGGTGATGGTGGGGATGTTGGGGTGAGGTGATGGTGGGGATGTTGGGGGTGAGGGATGTGGGGATGTTGGGGGTGAGGTGATGGTGGGGATGTTGGGGTGAGGTGATGGTGGGGATGTTGGGGGTGAGGTGATGGTGGGGATGTTGGGGGTGAGGTGATGGTGGGGATGTTGGGGTGAGGTGATGGTGGGGATGTTGGGGTGAGGATGGTGGGGATGTTGGGGGTGAGGTGATGGTGGGGATGTTGGGGGTGAGGTGATGGTGGGGATGTTGGGGGTGAGGTGATGGTGGGGATGTTGGGGTGAGGTGATGGTGGGGGTGAGGTGATGGTGGGGTGAGGTGATGGTGGGGATGTTGGGGTGAGGTGATGGTGGGGATGTTGGGGTGAGGTGATGGTGGGGATGTTGGGGTGAGGTGATGGTGACAGCCCGGCTGGTCAGGTACTGATTTTAGGTGCCTGTCCAGCTCCTCTTCGAAAACAACCAGAGGTCTCCTTGTAATCCCCCTTGTGTGTGCTGGGAGGCAGTTGAACAGTCTTGGGCCCCTGACACTTATTGTGTTGTCTTTTAGCGTACTCGCGCCCCTTCTTATCATTGGGGGGATGTTACATCTCCTGCCGAGTCTTTTGCTTTCATAGGTGTATTTTATCATGTATCTAGCCTTCGTTTCAGGGAATACAAATCAAGGTACTTCATCCGTTCTCAGTAATTTAGGTGTTTTATTGTACTTATGTGTGCCGTGAAAGTTCTCTGTACATTCTCCGGGTCTGCAATTTCGCCTTCCTTGAAGGTGGCCGATAGTGTACAGCAATATTCCAGTCTAGAGAGAACAAGCGATTTGAAGAGAATCATCATAGGCTTGGCATCCCTAGTTTTGAAGGTCCTCATTATCCAGCTCATCATTTTCTTAGCGAATGTGGTAGATACATTGTTGTGATTTTTAAAAGTGAGACCCTCAGACATTATCACTCCCAGGTCCTTCACATTAGCTTTTTGCTTTATTGTATGGTTAGAATTTGTTTTATACTCCGATACAGTTTAATTTCCGCGAGTTTTCTATATCGGAGTAATTGAAATTTCTCTTCATTGAACATCATATCCCCAAGCCCTGATGAACTAGTTCTAAAGGAATGTAAAGAGGAGCTTAGCAAACCTATGGCTAATCTTTTCAACATATCGCTGCAAACTGGCATGGTGCCAGATAAGTGGAAAATGGCAAATGTAATACCTATTTTCAAAGCAGGTGAACAGGTCCTTAGCTTCGAACTATAGACCAATAAGCCTAACCTCCATGGTGGGAAAATTTTTGGAATCAATAATTGCCGAGGCAATTCGCAGCCATCTTGAAAGGCATAAATTAATCAACGAATCTCAGCACGGTTTTACAAAAGGGCGTTCCTGCCTTACAAATTTAATAACTTTTTTTCACTAAGGTATTTGAGGAGGTAGATCATGGTAATGAATATGATATTGTGTATATGGACTTCAGTAAGGCTTTTGATAGTCCCACATCAGAGACTATTGAGGAAAATTAAGGCACACGGAATAGGAGGAGAATTTTTTTTCCTGGATAGAGGCATGGTTGACAAATAGGCAGCAGAGTTTGCATAAATGGGGAGAAATCAGAGTGGGGGAGCGTCACAAGCGGTGTTCCACAGGGGTCAGTATTGGGCTCCTTGTTGTTCACAATCTACATAAACGACATAGATGAGGGAATAAATAGCGACATAAGGAAATTTGCCGATGACACCAAAATAGGCCGTCCAATTCATTCAAATGAGGACATTAGAACACTCCAAGTAGATTTGAATAGACTGATGCAGTGGTCGGAGAAGTGGCAGATGCAGTTTAATATAGATAAATGCAAAGTTCTAAATATTGGACAGGACAATAACCATGCCATATATAAACTAAATAATGTAGATCTTAATACTATTGATTGCGAAAAGGATTTAGGAGTTCTGGTTAGCAGTAATCTAAAACCAAGACAGCAGTGCATAAGTGTTTGCAATAAAGCGAACAGAATCCTTGGCTTCATATCAAGAAGCATAAATAATAGGAGTCCTCAGGTTGTTCTTCAACTCTATATATCCTTGGTTAGGCCTCATCTAGATTATGCTGCACAGTTTTGGTCACCGTATTACAGAATGGATATAAATGCTCTGGAAAACGTACAGAGGAGGATGACAAAGTTGATCCCATGTATCAGAAATCTTCCCTATGAAGATAGACTGAGGGCCCTGAATCTGCACTCCTAGAAAGGCGTAGAATTAGGGGATATGATTGAGGTGATAAATGGAAAACAGGAATAAATAAAGGGATGTAAATAGCGTGCTAAAATATCTAGTATTGACAGGACTCGCAGCAATGGCTTTAAGTTGGATAAATTCAGATTCAGGAAGGATATAGGAAAACATTGGTTTGGTAATGAGTTGTCGATGAGTGGAACAAACCCGATTACAGTTATAGAGGCTAAAACGTTGTGTAGTTTTAAAAATAGGCTAGATAAATATATGAGTGGGTGCGGGTGGGTGTGAGTTGGTCCTGACTAGCTTATGCTACTAGGTCAGATGCCGTGCTCCTTCCTTAAGAACATAAGAACATAAGAAAGAAGGAACACTGCAGCAGGCCTACTGGCCCATGCGAGGCAGGTCCAAGTCTCCCACCGGCTTAAGCCAATGCCCCGACCCAGCCAGGTCAGGTTACATTCACTTAAGGAAGGAGCACGGCATCTGACCTAGTAGCACAAACTAGTCAAGTACAACTCACACCCACCCGCACCCACTCATATATTTATCTAGCCTATTTTTAAAACTACACAACGTTTTAGCCTCTATAACTGTACTCGGAGTTTGTTCCACTCATCGACAACTCTATTACCAAACCAATGCTTTCCTATATCCCTTCTGAATCTGAATTTATCCAACTTAAAGCCATTGCTTCGAGTCCTGTCAATACAAGATATTTTTAGCACGCTATTTACATCCCCTTTATTTATTCCTGTTTTCCATTTATATACCTCAATCATATCCCCCCTAATTCTACGCCTTTCTAGAGAGTGCAGATTCAGGGCCCTCAGTCTATCCTCATAGGGAAGATTTCTGATACATGGAATCAACTTAGTCATCCTCCTTTGTACGTTTTCCAGAGCATTTATATCCATTCTGTAATACGGTGACCAAAACTGTGCAGCATAATCTAGATGAGGCCTAACCAAGGATATATAGAGTTGAAGAACAACCTGAGGACTCCTATTATTTATGCTTCTTGATATGAAGCCAAGGATTCTGTTTGCTTTATTGCGAACACTTATGCACTGCTGTCTTGGTTTTAGATTACTGCTAACCAGAACTCCTAAATCCTTTTCGCAATCAGTAGTATTAAGATCTACATTATTTAGTTTATATGTGGCATGGTTATTGTCCTGTCCAATATTTAGAACTTTGCATTTATCTATATTAAACTGCATCTGCCACTTCTCCGACCACTGCATCAGTCTATTCAAATCTTCCTGGAGTGCTCTAATGTCCTCATTTGAATGAATTGGACGGCCTATTTTGGTGTCATCGGCAAACTTGCTTATTCAGTGGCTGACGCTTCTAATTTTATATCTTGTCTAACACAACAGTTTAAATTGTCTCTGACATGCATCGCTACTCCAGCACCCTTCCTGTTGACCCTATCAGTGTGGAATAATTTATAGCCTTGTATGTGACATTCAGAAGGCAACTCTCTATCTTTCAGATTGAGCCAGGTCTCTGTTATAGCAATAATATCTATGTTTCCTGCACTTGCAATTAATCTTAACTCATCTATCTTATTTCTTACACTCCTGCTATTAGTATAGTAAACCTTAAGGGAGCTAGTCTCTTGTTTCCCTCTACTGTCTCCCTTTGTTTGCTGACCTGATCCATTGTCTTTATTTGTAAATTTATGATGAATTTCCTTTATAAATTTACTGTTTTCAGCCCTAGTGTTGCAAACTGACTGTTTCCCACATACACCCATACCTCTATCCTCTATCAGTTTAAAATCCTAGGCATGTCAGCAATGGCCCTCTCAATCGAGTTGGCAAGTGAATGTAACCTGACCTGGCTGGGTCGGGGCATTGGCTTAAGCCGGTGGGAGACTTGGACCTGCCTCGCATGGGCCAGTAGGCCTGCTGCAGTGTTCCTTCTTTCTTATGTTCTTTTGTTTAAAGATTTGTTTGATGTCCGCTTGGAGACTTGCAGTGTCTTCGATGGATGACACTTGTCATGCAGATTTGGGTGCCATCTGTAAAGGAAGACACGGTGCTGTGACTTACATCTCTGTCTGTTAGATATGAGGACGAGGAACAGGATAGGAGCGAGTACTGTGCCTTTTGGAACAGCTTTTCACTGTAGCCGCCTCAGACTACTCTGCTATTACTCTGTGTTCTATTTGTTAGGAAGTTATAGATCTATCCTCCAATGTTTCAGTATGGTCATATTGATGTACGGGAGTAAATTCTTAGGTAGTGGTGGTTTTGATAAGGACCTGCCTTGTATGGGCCAGTAGGCCTTCTGCAGTGTTCCTCCATTCTTATGTTCTTATGTATGATGGTGATATATTGCAGTATAGCCATAGGGATGTTGAGGTGTAGTGATAATGGGTGTGTGGTGGTGGTGGTGGTGGTGGTATTGTAGTATGGTCATGGAGATGTTGGGGTGTGGTAGTGGTATGTTGCAGTATAGTCAGGGATGCTGGGGTATGGTGATAATGGGTGTATAGTGGTGGTATGTTGCAGTATGGTCAAAAGGATGTTGGGGTGTGGTAGTGGCATGTTGCAGTATGGCCATAGGGATATTGGGGTGTGGTGACGGTGGGGATGTTGAGGTGTGATGAAGGGGTGTTGGGGTGTAATGGTGGGGATGTTGGAGTGTTGTGATAATGGGTTTTGTGTTTGACGATGGACTGTGATCATGAGGATGTTGTATAGTAATGGAAATGTTTGTATGATGAGGATGTTGTGATGTTGGGGAATGGGGATGTTGATATTGAGGTGTGTTGATGATTTGGATGTTGGGTTGTAGGGATGTTGGTGTGGTGATGGTGAGAATGTTCGGGTGTTGTGAGGGTAGAGATGTTGGGGGTGTTGTGGTGGATTTGTTGGAGCGTTGTTATGGTGATGTTATGGTGTAATGATGATGGGGATGTTGGGGTATAGTGGTGATGGGGATTTTTGGATGTAGTGGTGCTAACATGAGTGGTGTTGGTGTGTGGTGATTGTGTCGTAGGTGGTCGTGTATTGGTGATATGGGTGGTGTTGCTCTGTAGTGATGGTGACAGGTGATGTTTGGGTCTTGTGACGGTGACATGAGTGTTGGTGTGTGGTGATGGTGACATGAGTTTTGGTGTGGTGATGGTGACATGAGTGTTGGTGTGCGGTGATGGTGACATGAGTGTTGGTGTGTGGTGATGGTGACATGAGTGTTGGTGTGTGGTGATGGTGACATGAGTGTTGGTGTGTGGTGATGGTGTGGTGCTACCTACCTGGAGTTCCGAGGCCTTGACCAGGTCTCCCGGTTGATCAGGGCCTAATCAGCCAGGCTGTTACTGCTAGCCACATGCAGTCCAACGTACGAACCACAGCCCGGCTGAACGGGCACTGTCCAGTTCTCTCTTGAAGGCAGCCAGGGGTCTATTGGTAATTTCCCTTATGTGTGATGGGAGGCTATTGAACAGTCTTGGGCCCTGGACACTTATTGTCTTTTCTCTTAGTATGCTCATGACACCCTTGTTTTTCATTAGAGGTATGTTGCACCATTTGCCTAGTATTTTGCTTTCGTTGGGATTGATTTCTGTGTGCAGATTTGGGACCAGTCCCTCTTGGATTTTCCGGATGTAGATTATGATGTACATCTTTCTCGCCTGCATTCCATGGAGCACAGGTCAAGGGACTTCAAACGTTCCCAGTAATTTAAATGCTTGACTGAATTTATACGTTCTGTAAAGGCTCTCTGTAGATTTTCTAGGTCTGCGATTTCACGTGCCTTGAATGGGGCCGTTAGACTATTATTCCAGTTACTAAAAAAAAGGATCACCATTGGCAAGGCATCCCTTATTTTGAAAGTTCTAATTATCCATCCTTTCGTTTTCCTTGCAGATGGTGACATAAGTGGAATTGGTGTGTGGTGATGGTGACATAGGTTATGTTGGTGTATTGTGATGGTGACATAGGTTATGTTGGTGTGTTGTGATGGTGACATAGGTTATGTTGGTGTGTTGTGATGGTGATATAGGTTATGTTGGTGTGTTGTGATGGTGACATAGGTTATGTTGGTGTGTTGTGATGGTGACATAGGTTATGTTGGTGTGTTGTGATGGTGACATAGGTTATGTTGGTGTTGTGATGGTGACATAGGTTATGTTGGTGTGTTGTGATGGTGACAGGTGGTGTTGGTGTGTGGTGATGTTGGTATAACTAATTAGTTGGTGGTGACAGGTGGTATTGGTGTGTGGTGAAGTGACATTAGTGTTATGTTGTGATAGTGACATAGGTGGTATTGGTTTGCTGTGATGGTGACATAGGTAGTGTTATTGTTTATCGTGATGATATAGGTTGTGGTGATGGTAGATGGTGGTGTGTTGTGATGGTGACTTAAATGGTCTTGCTGTGTTGTGGTGGCAGTTGATGTTGGTGTGTTTTGATGGTGACGTAGTGTTTGTGTCTTGTGGTGGTGTTGTGTGGTGATTTTGACATATGTGGTGATGGTGACTTAGGTGGGATTGGCGTGTTGTGATTACATAGGGGGGTGCTAGTGTTTTGCGATGATTGGTGACTTGGGTGGTGGTGGTGTGTAGTGATTGTGACGGTGGGGGGTGTTGGCGTGTGGTGATTGTGACACAGGGGGTGTTGGTGTTTGGTGATTGTGACACGGGGTGTTGGTGTGTAGTGATTGTGACACAGGTGGTGTTGGTATGTGGTAATTGTGAGTAAGCTGTCATGGTGACGTTGGTGTTTGTGTGTGGTGGTGGTGACATAGCTGGTGTTGATTGTGTGGGTGGTGATTGTGACATAGGTGGTGTTGGTGTGTGATGATTGTGTCAGGTTATTTTGGAGTGTTGCCATGGTGACATAGGTGATGGTGGTGTGTGATGATGGTGACATAGTGTTGGTATGTGGTAGTGGTGATATAGATGGTTTTGGTGTTTGATGGACTTGGGAATAATTATGTCTGCTGATCTGTCGTTTAAAGACCATAACAAGACAAAGATCACAACAGCCAGGAAGATGACGGGGTGGGTATTGAGAACTTTCAAAACAAGGGAAATAATGCCGATGGTGACACTATTCAAATCGCTAGTGCTCCCTCACTTAGAATACTGCTCAGTGCTGACGGCCCCGTTCAGGGCAGGAGAAATAGCAGAGCTGGAACAAATCCAGAGATCGTTTACGGCTCACATTGAGCCATTGAAACATCTAAATTATTGGGAACGCCTTCAAGTCTTGAACATGTACTCATTGGAGCGGAGGAGAGAGAGATACATGATAATATATACATGGAAAGTACTTGAGGGCCTGGTCCCAAATCTGCACACTGCCATAACAACATACTGGAGTGAGAGATATGGGAGAAAGTGTAAAATAAACCCAGTGAGGAGCAGGGGTGCGGTGGGGACAATACGGGAGCACTGTATTAACATCCGGGGTCCCAGACTATTCAACATCTTACCAGAAGATATCCGAAACACGGCTGGAACCAGTGTAGAAGCCTTCAAGAGGAAACTGGACAAATATCTTCACCAGGTGCCAGATCAACCAGGCTGTGATGGATATGTGGGGCAGCGGGCCTCCAGCAGCAACAGCCTGGTTGACCAGGCAAGCACCAGACGAGCCTGGCCCATGGCCGGGCTCAGAGAGTAGATACTCTCGAAACTCTTCAAAGGTATATCAAAGGTAAGGATGGTGACATTGGTTTCCTGAAGGACGTTTCCGGGGGTCACTGGCCCCTGGCCCGGTCCCATACTAGGCCTCTCAGAGGATTAAGACTTGATCAACCAGGCTGTTACTGCTGGTCTAAAGTGAACCACAGCCGGGCTGGTCGGGCAGTGATTTGAGGAACTGTCCAGATTCTTCTTGAAGACGGCTCACATTGAGCCATTGAAACATCTAAATTATTGGGAACGCCTTCAAGTCTTGAACATGTACTCATTGGAGCGGAGGAGAGAGAGATACATGATAATATATACCTGGAAAGTACTTGAGGGTCTGGTCCCAAATCTGCACACTGCCATAACAACATACTGGAGTTAGAGATATGGGAGGAAGTGTAAATAAACCCAGTGAGGAGCAAGGGTGCGGTGGGGACAATACGGGAGCACTGTATTGACATCCGGGGTCCCAGACTATTCAACATCTTACCAGAAGATATCCGAAACACGACTGGAACCAGTGTAGAAGCCTTCAAGAGGAAACTGGACAAGTATCTTCACCAGGTGCCAGATCAACCAGGCTGTGATGGATATGTGGGGCAGCGGGCCTCCAGCAGCAACAGCCTGGTTGACCAGGCAAGCACCAGACGAGCCTGGCCCATGGCCGGGCTCAGAGAGTAGATAAACTCTCGAAACTCTTCATAGGTATATCAAAGGTATATACCGCCATAGGTTTGTTTTTAATTATCTGTATGCACAGAGGGAGGGCGTTGGAAAGTCGGGGGCCTCCGACAATCAGCCGTTCTCTTAGTGTACTCGTGGCACCCCTTTTTAGTGGAGTATTTTGCACCGTCAGCCAAGTCTCTTGTCAAACGGAGTTATTTCGATGTTCAGGTTTGAGACCAGTCTCTGGGATTTTCCAGGTGTAAATTATGTACCTTTATTTTCTTCCTTCCAGGGAATACATTTCAAGGGACTAAGCATTTCCTGTAGTACAAATGCTTGGTTGAGTGTATATGAGCAATCAGAGTTCTTTAAGTTTTCCAGCTTAGCAATCTCACCTGCCTTGCAAGGGGGGGGGGGTGTTAATACACAGTAGTATTCCAGCCTGGAGTGAGCAAGAGTATCATAATTGGCTCACCATCTCCTGTCTTGAAGGTTAAGAACATAAGACATAAGAAAGGAGGAACACTGCAGCAGGCCTGTTGGCCCATACTAGGCAGGTCCTTCACAATCCGTCCCACTAACAGAACACTTGGATTTGAGTGGACTTAACACACAAGTTAATAGGGTTATCAAAGCTTATTTCTTGGATAGCATTGAAAATGGGTTTGGGCAAAGATTTTTGTTAGTGGGTTTGGGTTTGAAAAGGACCTGCCTAGTTTGGACCAGTAGGCCTGCTGCAGTGTTCCTCCTTGTGTTCTTAAAATTAGGAGTTTGAGATAATCAGTCCCTCAGCCTAGATTCGATGTGTTCAACCCATCAATCTTGATAAAAGTACAGCATGTGCGCAGAGAAGGGTGAGGTGAAGCAGCTGGAGGCAGCGTCACCGGTGAAAAAATTGCACTAATGCAGGGATTCTCAACTGTTCCTCCATCATTAACCCCCTCGGCTTGATGTATTTCTCCATTTACCTTCTTACTTCCATACAAGAAAAATATCGCCATCATAAAGGGACAGAATAACAAGGGGGTCAGAAAAAATAAATTATTCAGGTTTTGCACAAAAATATCAATATACATTCGTATCACCAAAAATAATAATAAAAAAACATTCTTTTCTAAAGAAATAATTTTACAGCCCATTTTTATCAGGTACATCAAATATTTACCCCTTGTCGTGTCATTTTTTTTTACCCCTAAGGGGTAAATTTACCCCTGGTTGAAAATCACTGCACTAATGGAAGCCAGTCGTGCCTATATGTTAGGCAGGTACGGAAAAATTCTTGGAGGGATGCCCTCAGTATCCTATTTATATCTCCTTTATGTCCATCTTTCACATACATTTCACTTATGTCTTCCCCCATTCTACTTCTTACAAGAGAATGAAGGTCTTGGCATCTCAATCTGTCATCATGGATTATTTTTTCATCCTTCTCTATGTTCTCCATTGAATTTATACTAATTTAGAATAAAAACCAGAACAGAGCTACATAATTTAAGTGAGGCCTTGCTAATATTGTATAGAGCTGTAGCATGACTTTTTTTACTCTTATTGCTTCTACCTCTTGATATGAATCCAGGTAATGTGTTAGCCTTATTACGCATGCTCAGGAACTACTGTCTTGGATTGGAAAAAGATAAATGCAGTATGCTGCAATAATTTATTGACAACTTTTTACCCACTGTGTGGGCGAAACGTTGTCAATAAAGAATCACATCATACCGGATTTCTCTTTTCCATCGTGTTGGTGTTTTATACCATTTGTCTTGGCTTATATGAACGTGAGGTGATGAATTAAAGACATCTGGATATCTATTTTGCAGACGTTTCGTCATCCAGTGGCTTTATCAATAATCTGAAGACAAAAGAAATGTACACATAAGACAGTAGAAGTCGAGTTAATGAGTCCTTTATCATAGGAGTAGGTGATGAGCACAGTTGTCTTGAAGTATCTGATATACAAGAACATAAGCATGGAGCAACACTGCAGCAGGCTTACTGGCCCATACTAGGCAGGTCCTTCAGGTTGCTGTCTACCATAACTCCCAAGAAATTTTCACATAATGTATAGTCAAGTTTTATATTTAATTTATAAGCGTTGGGGTTGTTTACATTGCCGAGCTTTAAGAATTTTCATTTATCTACATTAAACTGCATCTGCCACTTTTCTGACCACGGCATTAGCTTATTTAAATCCTCCTGAAGTTCAGAGGCATCTTCCTCTTAATCTATTATTCTGCCATTTTTTGCGTCAGCTAATTTGCTCACATCGCCTGTTATTCCCTCGTCAAATTCACAAATATAAATTATGAACAACAATATTCCTAAACCTGATCCTTGTGGAACGCGTCCTCGCTGTTTCACCCCATTTATGCAGCCTATGCTTCTAGTTGGTCGGCCATTCCTCTATCCTGGAGTTTACCTGGAGAGGATTTCGGGGGTCAACGCCCCCGCGGCTCGGTCTGAGACCAGGCCTCGTTAGCATATTTATCTTACAGAACCATGAGAGTAGTAGTAGTAGTAATAAACTGAAGTCATAGGCTGCAGTACTCGCCCCACTTATGTTTCTCATTCTTATGTCGGAAATAAACGAGGACATAAATCAAAGGACCGTAACATCCTTTGCTGATGACACCTGAATCTCAGTGAGTGGCGTCCGCCGAAGACAGTGAATCTTCAACTGGATATAAGTAGTCTTCGTGTGGGCCTCGGACAATAATATGATGTTCAATGAGGGCAAGTTTCAGTTGGTACGCTTTGGAAGAATGTAGGAAATAAAGAATGAAAGAGAGTATATAAGTCAAACTTTAATCATTCAAGAGAGCAGAAGTTCCATGTGGGAGATGTAGAAAATCTCTTTCGAATTTCAGTACGTTAAAACCTTCCCCAGCTAGGGGAGTAGGAAGGGAGAGACGACTCCTATTGAGGTGCCACTTATATGTTCTTAATTTGTAAGACTTACTCTGTAATGAAGCCCACAGGCTAATGTATTATACAGTATTACTTATATGTATTTAAGAAAAGTTAGAGTTAGACATAATTTAGTTTGGTAAACTACACAACTCACATCCTACACAGTAAAACGCCCTGGGCACACTTTTCCAAGAGTGCCCACGGGTACTGCGGCCCACATTACCCTCAGTCACAAAAACCCCTTAGTGAGCCGCAGGCCTGTCACAAGAGTGTCAGTGAGAGAAACGGGCGACTTACCCATAGTCCTTGTGCAGTGAAGTACTGTTCATAAACACACAGCTCGATTACGTTTCACGGCGATCAAGGAACTCTTGCTACTGGACCAGACAGATGCACGTGACTCGGGTTTTCTAGGTGTACCATGGATTATAACCCTCCCACGTAAGTAACTCGAAAATATTGAATGCATTCATATCTTGGGGCTAACATGCAAAGGATGGCCACCACCTTCACCAGAGACCTACAGTTGCATCTGTCTACCACGTCACTGCCCACTGTGAGATATAGAGGTACGTATACATTAATTCGAGTATCTAGGAATGGGGTGGCAGGTTCCTGGTCTGAATTCTACGATGACTTGACATGGATTGCTAACCTATCAGTCATAAACCCACAAACAACCTCTATTCTATACAAAAGACTTAGGAGTGATATCAGAAGATCTCATTGAAGGATCACAACAACGTTGACATTGCTACCGCAAGGAAAATGTGATAAGCTGGATAACTAGAACTTTCAGAACAAAGTATGCTGAAACAAAGATGGTATTCTTCAAGTCACTTCTCTCCAGGCTGAAATACTGCTGTACACTAACAGCTCCCTTCAAAGGCTGGCAAGATTGCTGAGAAAGAAAACGTAGAGAGAACCTGAAGGGGCTAGGTGCGGTGCTGGGATATATTGAGGGGACAGGTGAGATGCTGGGATATATTGAGGGGACAGGTGAGGTGCTGGGATATATTGAGGGGACAGGTGAGATGCTGGGATATATTGAGGGGACAGGTGAGAGGCTGGGATATATTGAGGGGACAGGCGAGAGGCTGGGATATATTGAGGGGACAGGCGAGAGGCTGGGATATATTGAGGGGACAGATGATAGATAACATGTCAGTGTGAGTCACACTTCAAGATATGCTGAGTATAACCAAGTTCCTGCCAGCTAAAATGTAAACATCGTGTAGGTCAGTGTTTCACTACATCCGTTATTAAAATTCACTTGAAATATTTTCTTGTAGTTATGCAAAAGTTTTTTGTGTGGATGGTAAAGGGAATGTGTTGTGGGTTGGTGTCAGAGGGATGGTGGCGGTGAGTAAGGTGGAGGGTGGGGGAGAGACGCACACGCTGACGTAAGGGCTTAGGGCCCCATGCAGGGGCACAGGGCGCACCTACACAGATGGTAAGAAAAATACTATCTGGGCCAAGGTGGGAAATAGTGTTGTTTCTTGACATGCCAGTTTCAAAGAGGAGGAGTCCCGAGTGAAGGTAGTATTGATTCGGGGTCAACGCGCCTATTTGGAAATGAAACTGACTTTTAGTTTTTGAGAATGGGGGAGGGGGGGTCAGCTGGTGTTTTTTTTTATTCACAGGGAGATGTATTATCTGTGTTGTGCCAATGATGTTAAAGGTATATGAAGAATGAAAGGTTGGTGGGGGAAAACAAGGGGCAGCATAACATGTCCGGGTTTGTAAGTTCATTGACGAGGCAAGAGAAAAGAGCAAACGCTATCGCTGGGAAAGTTTAATTGTGAGCGTACGTACAGACCTGACGAGTTGCCAGCTGTTGCTGTCCTTAACTCTCTCTTGACTTTGTTTTAAAAGTCTTTTCTGCCGATGGGTAGTTTAGAATAGTCTGCATCGTTTTATGGTGTTACTGTCAGCTATCTTGATGTCCTTGTTTAAAACGGTGAAGTTAGGCAAAATATTTTTATGGAGGCCAAGTTACTTGTGGACAGTTTTAATAGATCCTTATGTTGCCACTTGTCTCATTATTTTGAAGAGCGCTCCGTTCACTAAGGTTTTGATCTCTGTGTACGTGGTATGGGAGTGGCCAGTGTACAACTTAAATAATGCTGGAAATGACTAGTATGTCACATTACAAGTGCCCACTTCTGTTCCTGTTCACACACGCTGAGATACCAATTCTTAAACTTCCTCTTGGTATACTAAGTAATGAAAGAGCGCTGCTGATTTACAATGTGTGAGCTCACGTATATGTGGTTGCAGGGGTCGGTCGATTCACAGCTCCTGGTTCCGCCTCTGCTGGTCGCTACTTAGGTCTCCTCTGCTTCAAGAGCCTTGTCATACGTCTTCAAACTATGTATGGATCCTACCGCTACCACTTAACTCTCCAGTGTTCCACTTCCTGACAACTCTAAGGGTGAAGAAATGCTACCTAACATCCGTATGATTCATCTGAGTTTTCAACTTCCAGTTGTGCCTTCTTGTTCCAATTTCCCATCTTTGAAACATTCTGTTCTTAATCATCTTGTCAATTCCTCTCAGTATTTTGTCTTTATCATATTTCCCTTAGTCGTCCTGTCTTTCAGTGTCATCAGGTTGAGTTCCCTTAATCTCTCCTCATGGGACATAGCCCTTATCAACGAGACTAGTCCTATTGCAAACCTCAGCACGGCCTCCAGTTTCTCGATGTGCTTGATTCATACTGGTGCTGCGTGCCGACATACAAAGTGTACTGTGTCGTGAATGACTCCTTACTTAGATGTCGAAACGCTATTCTTAGATTTGTCAGACGCGCATTTGTTGCAGCATATATTTGGTTGTCGTGTGCCTCTGGGTATGCTCGGTATGATCTCACCACAAGGTCCTTTTACTTGAGCGAGGTTTGCAGCTTTTGGCTCCTGAGCCTGTACTCTGCTGTGTCTTCTTTGACATTTCCCAAACTATAACTTAGCACTTTATGGGGTTAAACTCGAACCATTTGTCAGATCAGGCCTGTAGCCGCTTGTATTTTTATTAATTTCATGTCTGGGAACAGGGTATTTCTGACTATTCCTTCTGTCATGTCATTCACGTATACAAGAAAGAGCACCGACCCTGGGACTGATCCTTGTGGAACTTCACTTGTCATATTCACTCATTCCTATACCTCGTCATGGAGCATCACTCGTTTCCTTCCTGTCAGGTATTCTGTTATTCCTGCCTGCTCCTATAGCTTTTATACCAGTCTCTTGTGCAGTTTGTTTAAAGCCTTCGTATGGTCCAAAAAATGCAATCCACCCATCCCTCTCTTACTTTTGTTACATTGTCGTAGAATTCTAGTAAGTTTGTGACAGGATTTTCCATCCCTGACGGTGTTCTGGTTGTTATATGTGAATCCACTACTTTCTAGGTGCTCCATCACTCTTCTGATAATTTACTCCATAACTTTACATATTATACATGTCAGTGAAATTGGTTTGTAGTTTAATGCGTCCTGTCTGTCTCCTTAAAATTTAGGAGTACATTTGCTGTTTTCCACACCAGGAAGTTGCCCTGTTTTGATACTTTTTGAAGATTGTTGCTAGTAGCACACACACTACCTCTTCCCCCCTTCCCTCTCAGCTCTGGCGGAGATATATTATCTGGTCCCACTGCCTGTGTAGCTCACGTAGTTTCTTCAACTCCTCCCCAGTTGTGTGTATTGTGTCCAACACTTGTTCGTGCACTCTACTTCAGTTTGCTGGAAGCCTTTGAGAAAACCTCCCTAATTCTCATGATAAGCCCTTCACAGACTTCCTGGCCATTCCTTGTAAGCCCCTCCCCCCTTCCTTCTTCATCCTGATTACCTGGTTCCTGACTGTTGTTTTCCTCCTAATGTTGCTATATAACTATTGGTCAGATTTTGCTTTCGATGCTTTGTCATTCTCAAATTGCCATTGAGCCTCCCTTCTTATCCTTGCATACTCGTTTCTGGCTCTTCAGCTCAGCTTTTCGTTTTCCTGAGTTCTTTGCCTTCCTATATATTTTTCATGTTCTAGCACGTTTGGCTTTGTCTTCTCTACACCTCTGGGTAAACCATGAGCTCACTGATCTTTCCATTGTTTCTATTGCCCCTGGGTACAAACTTTTCTTCTTCCCTGCACTTTCTGGGTCACTTATTCCATCATCTCATTCACTGTCTTTCCCTCTAGTTTTCTTTCCCACTGCACCTCATAAAGGAATTGCCTCATGCCTGTGTAGTCCCCTCTTTTCAAGTTTAGTTTCTTCCCTTCCTTTCGTGCTGCTTCACTTTCCACTGTTAATTCCACAAGGTATTCAAAACTCAGGACCATGTGATCACTAGCAACGATAGGCCTTTCATATGTAATATCCCCTATGTCGGAACACCTCAGGGTGAATACAAGGTCCAGCCTTGCTGGTTCATCTCTAGTTGTGTCCTTAACATGTTGGTGCATGAAGTTCTCCATTACCACCTCTAGCATCTTAGACCTCCATGTTTCTGGTTCCCCATCTGACTGCAGGTTTTTCCTGTCAGTCACCTTGTGGTTTAAGTTGTCCATGACTAGTAAGTAGCTTTAACCCTGCACATGGGCCCTTCTGGCCATCACAGCTAGTGTATTCACCATTGCTTTGTTGCTTTCATCATACTCTTGTCCTTAGCCTCTTGCTATTTAGTGGAGGGCTTTACATCACTGCTGTCACCACCTTGGGACACCTGGTCTTTGTAGTCATCTGCTTCCCCTCTGTCCGTTCCTCCCATCTCAAAACTCCCCGATGTTGACAATTCTCCTGTATGTGTAAAAAAAAAATTAATTGGGTGTCGAATGTCGTTTCCTCATGTCTACTTTTCCCAAACCCTTTATATCGACAGTCCGTCTTAGCTGCACCTATGTATTTTATCAGTTGGGTTTTGTATTAAACTGGTTTAAATTAGATTTATTAGTAAATTGGCTTGTATAGCAATTTTAGCCTTGCTAAAAGTGTTTCATAATTTCCAGTGTTATTCAACGAGAATCGAATTGTATAATATTTTTATATATACTCTCATTTATTCAAAATATTCTTGTCTCTAATCTCGTCAATTTGTTCTTTGTTCTGCATTTTTTATTTAAATATATTAAACACTTTATTCCTGTGTTCTTATTTTTGCTCTAGCTTGATTCTTATTTGGTCTAGCTCACTCAGACCACAAAACCCACCTGTGGTTCTGTCTTAGCCCATCATATGTCTGACGGCTATCGCATTTGTATCTCTTAATCGACATCACACGGCAGCCGCTGCTTTTTTTTCGCGCCCCTCCCCATAATACCAATGGCACTCCTGCATGAGTGTTTTTATGAGAGACCTCCGCCAAGTGATTTACTTTGAATGCAACAGAAAAAAAATCCTGTTTTTGATTCCATTTGTATTTCAGACGTGCCGTAACTTGTTGGTTGGTTAGCCTCACTTTGTTGCATTTGCAAGGTGCACTGTTGGATCCACGCTGCCTCTCCTGGGGGCGTTTTTATCCACGGGGTCGGGAAACCCCACTTGTGTTAATTTCATGGGGGAGCCCCGGAGCCATAGTTGCGTGTGTGTGTGTGTGTTAGGAAACATGTTTCTGCTTTCTCACTAACATGCTGCCGATGGCACCTGTATGTAAATTAATGTGTAGTGAGGGCACTGTTCATTCAGTTTTTATGTTGACACATCCCTATCGTGGGGGAAATCCAAATGGACCTTATCTCCGGTGTAGTGGGATGCGCGCGCACCATCACTACAACATAGTCACCACTGAAAGTAGGAATACGTAACACGTACAAAATACTTGAGTGTTTTAATATTAAGGTAATTAAGGCTCATGAAAACGAGAATAGTGTGTAACCGTTCGTGGGTAGAGGCTGGGTCAAGAGCAGACTCGACTTGCATATGGGTACGAGTGTTCATACACAGGGGGAGACAGACACATCAGAACTATTATGTTATGCAGTAGCAAAGGACTGAATGCCAAACAAAGTTGGATCTGATCACCCCAAATTATATCTTCACGTTTGCACAGTTTATGTTGGAGTGATCGAGTGAAACTGCTTCACCATTAAGATGCGCATATATCTTATTCATTATCTTGTTGCTTTTGTTTACCATTAATATAATATGAAAATATGAGAAGAAGAGGACAACGAAGGATGACTCGCCGACTTGAAAAGACTGTAAGTGGTCATAAAAGTAGCTTATTTTAATTTAATCTTTAAAAGTACAAAGTAATGAGAATGAGAGAGGAGAATGAGAAGACGGGACTCAGTACAACCACCTGGGAGGAATGACGCTGCAGACAACAAGAGAAAAAATGTAAGCATAAACATAACATCAAGTGTGTAACCAAAAGTACATATCAGTCTTGTAACTAAGCGATATGTTCAAAATAAACTACTGTAAGAGTTGCTTTCATTGCTGTATAAATGTAAGAAGTTTGAAAGATTTGGCTGACATCTTGCATGTCCAAGATAGAGAAGACCAGCAAGCCTTTCAGAATACCAAACATTCACCAGGCTTCCGTTCCACTCTCATTTGATTGGACGTTATTACCTCTTTAGATGGTTAATATATTCAGGAGGCTAAACACGAGTCACGCAGGAAAGACGATATAAAATTGTTGCAACAGCGACAGATAGTGATAAAACGACTCTTGAGAAACAGACGAAGCTTTATTTTTAGAGGTACGCAACGTTTCGTTCACATGTATTGAACGTTCTGGAGTGATGCAGGAAATCAGACATAAGAACATAAGAAAGAAGGAACACTGCAGCAGGCCTACTGGCCCATGCGAGGCAAGTCCAAGTCTCCCACCGGCTTAAGCCAATGCCCCAACCCAGCCAGGTCAGGTTACATTCACTTAAGGAAGGAGCACGGCATCTGACCTAGTAGCACAAGCTAGTCAGGACCAACTCACACCCACCCGCACCCACTCATATATTTATCTAGCATATTTTTAAAACTACACAACGTTTTAGCCTCTATAACTGTAATCGGGAGTTTGTTCCACTCATCGACAACTCTATTACCAAACTAATGCTTTCCTATATCCTTCCTGAATCTGAATTTATCCAACTTAAAGCCATTGCTGCGAGTCCTGTCAATACTAGATATTTTTAGCACGCTATTTACATACCCTTTATTTATTCATGTTTTCCATTTATACACCTCAATCATATCCCCCCTAATTCTACGCCTTTCTAAGAGAGTGCAGATTCAGGGCCCTCAGTCTATCCTCATAGGGAAGATTTCTGATACATGGGATCAACTTTGTCATCCTCCTCTGTACGTTTTCCAGAGCATTTATATCCATTCTGTAATACGGTGACCAAAACTGTGCAGCATAATCTAGATGAGGCCTAACCAAGGATATATAAAGTTGAAGAACAACCTGAGTACTCCTATTATTTATGCTTCTTGATATGAAGCCAAGGATTCTGTTTGCTTTATTGCGAACACTTATGCACTGCTGTCTTGGTTTTAGATTACTGCTAACCAGAACTCCTAAATCCTTTTCGCAATCAGTAGTATTAAAATCTACATTATTTAGTTTATATGTGGCATGGTTATTGTCCTGTCCAATATTTAGAACTTTGCTCCTATATACTGTAATAAGGAGGAGGGTGGCGCGTCAGGAGAATGTTGTGGATACGCGAATAATCCACCAAATAGGGTTATTGAAGCTCAAACATGAGGTTGCTTTAAACTGAAGTTAAAACTTCGCTGACCTGGATTCCATCAATCATCCACAACCTTCACCCGACGCTTAACTACTGCGTACTTAAGCATCAGGTCACCCTGCCTCGGTGGGAGACGACCGGTGCATTGAAATAAATAAATAAAATAAATATATATATGTCGTGCCGAATAGCTAAAATTGGTCATTTAGCAAGAACTTTTTTAAAATTGTCTTTTCTAAAATTTTCTCTTATACGTTTAAAGATGCATTTTTTTCATTTATGTTAATGTAAAAGTTTATAATTTTGTACAAAAAGACCCTTAGAAAACTTGCCTAACCTTATTATAACAAGCGCAATTTAATTTAGCCTAATCCATCTAAATATATTTTAGATAAGTTTACAATAATTTAATAATAAACAAACACAATGAAATAAATTTTCTTCGTTAAGTTTAGAATGATTTTTTGCGAAATTATTGCATACACAAATTTTCGCTTGCCTTTTTCGGCATCCCGCTATAGGTATGATTGGAGAGGAGTGAGGGGTTTTCCTGGAGGTGCTCGGCAGAGGCTTCCATATACCACCAGTTAAAAAACATATTGGTGCAGTGAGTACACAGAGAGAAATCTTCAGCAAAGCGACTGCGACTTTTCAACACTCTCTTTTCATACATAAGGGAAATTACCATCGGCCACCTAGCTGTTAAAAGAGGAAACTTGATAAGTTCAAGTCAGTTCCAGATCAAATCACAAATTCCCCGATGTATCAGATCATCCAGGCTGTGGTGAATGTGTGAGCCAGCGGGCCACCAACTGCAAATTTGGTTTACTAAATAATAAAAAGGAAAAGCAGGCCGCGAGAGTAGGAAAATTGGAAATAGGTAGTACGTAAATCACAGGTAAGCTGGGCTGCGGTGCATACGCTGGACTGTTTGCGGCTAGCACAAACAACCTTGTTGATCAGACCGTCATATGTGAAACATGGTCAAGGCGGGGCTATAGACCGGCAGCCAGGAGGCCTGATCAGAGACCAGGCCACGAAGGCAGACACTCCCACAACTGACCTCAGGTAAACAGTTGTCACCTCGTAGCCTAGGCTTCCCACACCAATGCAGATGTACGTACTTAAAACACCTATACACAGTATGCTCTACTTTCTACTTGTATTTGTATTTTTCTCACAAAGTTGATTGTATGTGGAATTTTAGCAGCAGGAGATTAAGATGTGGTTGTAGGATATCGGGTTGGTGGTAGGAAGTATCTCAAGCATATCGTCTGATATGCTGAAAGGTAGCAAGTGGCAGCAGTCTGCCTCTGCCTCCACGCGCGTTGACGGTAGAGTACGTGGAGGAAGCTGCAGCGCCAGGACAGTGCGCGGCGGCAGCAGCAGCAGCAGCCTGCCTCTGCCTTGGCACGTGGAACACGTGTTGTGGTCGGGGCTGGTGCTGGTGTGATGCACTAGTTAAGAATAGTATAATCCAGAATAGTAGTATGCGAGCCGTGTTGTGCACCACCTGCACACTGGGAATGGGTCAGTCGAACGCTGCACCTGCCTCCCTAACTCTTCGACGATCAGGCTGTACATACCAACAGGTATGATATATGTACTATAACTATGGTGTAGCCAAATTCTTGGGTATATACACCAGTATATATGCCACAGGTATATTGTTCTAGCTATATGTAGTACTGTATACATAGTAATCAAATTAATATGCAAGTGAATAATGACCTTGATCCACGTGCGGTGAGAGATTCAGAGTGGTAGAAGAGTGGTATAGTGTTCTCACAACTGGACGAGAATACCATTCTCCAAAAGGGGCGAGACGTATGTGCAAGTCTTCTTACACCTACTACCCCAGGGTGTTTTAATGTTGCGGGTTGTATCCTGGTGGATGGTGTCATACTTTATATAAGACTGGGCTTTGTCATGAGCTGGGGTAGGGTGGCAGCTTTTAGACTGTGAAGCGAATGGTGTAAAGAGTAATATGAACTAGGCACTGGGTGTCCGAGAAACGTTGTGGCCGTAGTGAGCAGTAGCAGCATGTGATGGTATGTGGTGGGGAGGGAGGGGTAGCCCGCGCGTGCATAAATGCTGCGAGAGGGAGGAGGGGGTGCGAATGCATGTGCTTCGGGAGGGGACGTGCACAAGTGCTGCGGAGGAAGGGAGGTGGAGCACGTGTTTACATAGTTGTAGGATTCTGTCTTGTGTCTATTGGTCAGCACATAGCGGCATAATAATTGTTAATATCTACAGCTTACATGCTAATATCTTCATCGTTTACACTCTTAATTGTGTTGTATTTAAGGTTAGCATTCTTGGGTTAACTAGTCAGTTTCACTTTGTGTTATACCTCTGCCAGGGTGCTAATCTGGAGTAGAACTGTTTGTGTTGTTAGGTATGCTGACGTGCGCAAAGCCAGTTTTTGAGAGGGTAAACGTTAATGGCAGGAGCAGAGTGAGGCAGTGAGTATTTTTGGTGGCGGTGGCTGTGAGGTAAACACCCTGGGTGTCACCCTCTCCCCCTTCCTCCCTCGTGGCTGCTTATATTGTCCTCTTGTAGTCTCTCTTCTCCAGTTGCTGCTGCCTCGTATGTTCTCCTTGTAGTCTCCCTCCCCTCCCCATCTTTTGCTGCTGCTGCTGCTGCTGCTGCTGCTGCAGGAACTGACCCTCAAATACTATTTCTCCAAGGTTGGTGGACTGATTACATCATCTTTTCACTACCACACGTGTCTGTATTTGACCGAATAAGTCTACCGTGTAGGCGAAACGTTTCAACAACAAAGATACCCAACAGTTGCACATGTGTCTTTCTTGCTAATACCTTACACTCTCCACTGCAACACTGGCACTACCACTGATGATAAATCATTACATTAGAGAACATTGCCTATTTTTTCTCGGAAACCCACTTCATTGCTAAATACGTTACGTTTTTTTTTTTTTTTAATTTTTTATTTATATGCTTCATTATAATTTATTATATAGGTTTTATAACCTAACCTAACATACAAACTAAAACAAAGAAAAAATTAATTTAAAAACAAGAATCTTGAAATTGACGAGTTCCACGTGAAAACATTGACGTGGTGAGATAAGACTAAGTTGAGCATATTGGAAAGTTTCAGTGAAGGGCGTATATGAATGACCTCTTCCCCTAAAATTTATATACAGTAACAACTAATTATTAGCCTAAGTAGACGGAACAAACTTTAGAATAAACCCAGTGAAAAGTAGGAAGAAACTGTGTCAACATGCGAGATGCACGTCTCTTGAAACTTGCATGTGCAACATTGTCTCAACAAACGTGCAATTCTTAAATAGCAAACTGAATAAGTTGTGGTGAGATGTGTTCCATGAACCTGGTTGTGAAGGCCTGCGGGCCGCAACATCCTTCATGACCATTCAGTCCCCAGATAAATCCATGACCTAGAGAACTAGAAACCCGTCATGTATATGAGTATAGACTGCATGTGGACTGTTGGCTCCTTGGTCTCTACCCCTGTAACAGCTGTGAAATAAATGGCTGGTAAATGTTTTGCACTGACATGCAAGTAGACGGGTAAATCTTATGAGCTGCTGTTCTTCATTTTCAGCATGTTCTTAATTTTACTGTCCTGTATGTTTCTTATTAGTTTATATTCCTGTATGTAATTCCTTTCTGATTAACAATTCCTGGTGTGAGCGAGTCGCCGGGGCGATGAATCACGAGACCTGATAGTAACAACCGTGCTGAGCGTATTTACACGTTGCACTTTTGTCCATGACTTGTTTCAGCTTCAAAGTTATTGCCACCCCGACGCTTGAAAGATACATAAGAACATAAGAAAGAAGGAACACTGCAGCAGGCCTACTGGCCCATGCGAGGCAGGTCCAAGTCTCCCACCGGCTTAAGCCAATGCCCCGACCCAGCCAGGTCAGGTTACATTCACTTGCCAACTCGATTGAGAGGGCCATTGCTGACATGCCTAGGATTTTAAACTGATAGAGGATAGAGGTATGGGTGTATGTGGAAACAGTCAGTTTGCAACACTAGGGCTGAAAACAGTAAATTTATAAAGGAAATTCATCATAAATTTACAAATAAAGACAATGGATCAGGTCAGCAAACAAAGGGAGACAGTAGAGGAAACAAGAGACTAGCTCCTTAAGGTTTACTATACTAATAGCAGGAGTGTAAGAAATAAGATAGATGAGTTAAGATTAATTGCAAGTGCAGGAAACATAGATATTATTGCTATAACAGAGACCTGGCTCAATCTGAAAGATAGAGTTGCCTTCTGTAAATGTCAAATAAAGGCTATAAATTATTCCACACTGATAGGGTCAACTATGAAGGTGCTGAGTAGCGATGCATGTCAGAGTAATTTAAACTGTTGTGTTAGCAAGATTAAAATCTGAGCGTCA
>WNWK01006480.1:87500-100000 GCA_009830355.1 Cherax destructor
TTATGAATGAAAAGAAGTTGGATGTCCTGGCCCTAAGCGAAACAAAGCTGAAGGGGGTAGGCGAGTTTCAGTGGGGAGAAATAAATGGGATTAAGTCAGGAGTATCTGAGAGAGTTAGAGCTAAGGAAGGGGTAGCAATAATGTTGAAGGATCAGTTATGGAAGGAAAAGAGGGAATATGAATGTGTAAATTCAAGGATTATGTGGATTAAAATAAGGGTCGGATGCGAAAAGTGGGTCATAATAAGCGTGTATGCACCTGGAGAAGAGGAGTGTAGAGGAGAGAGAGAGATTTTGGGAGATGTTAAGCGAATGTATAGGAACTTTTGAACCAAATGAGAGAGTAATTGTGGTAGGGGACCTAAATGCTAAAGTGGGAGAAACATGCAGAGAGGGTGTAGTAGGTAAGTTTGGGGTGCCAGGTGTAAATGATAATGGGAGCCCTTTGATTGAACTTTGTATAGAAAGGGGTTTAGTTATAGGTAATACATATTTTAAGAAAAAGAGGATAAATAAGTATACAAGATATGATGTAGGGCGTAATGACAGTAGTTTGTTGGACTATGTATTGGTAGATAAAAGACTGTTGAGTAGACTTCAGGATGTACATGTTTATAGAGGGACTACAGATATATCAGATCACTTTTTAGTTATAGCTACAGTGGGAGTAAAAGGTAGATGGGATACAAGGAAAATAGAATCAGTAAGTAAAAAAGAGGTGAAGGTTTATAAACTAAAAGAGGAGGCAGTTAGGGTAAGATATAAACAACTATTGGAGGATAGATGGGCTAGTGAGAGTGTAGGCAATGGGGTCGAAAATGTATGGGGTAGATTTAAAAATGTAGTGTTAGAGTGTTCAGCAGAAGTTTGTGGTTACAGGCGAGTGGGTGCGGGAGGGAAGAGGAGCGATTGGTGGAATGATGATGTAAAAGAGTAGTAAGGGGGAAAAGTTAGCATATGAGAGGTTTTTACAAAGTAGAAGTGATGCAAGGAGGGAAGAGTATATGGAGAGAAAAGAGAGGTTAAAGAGTGGTGAAGCAATGTAAAAGAGAGCAGATGAGAGAGTGGGTGAGATGTTATCAGCAAATTTTGTTGAAAATAAGAACAAGTTTTGGAATGAGATTAATAAGTTGAGGAAGCCTAGAGAACAAATGGATTTGACAGTTAAAAATAGGAGAGGAGAGTTATTAAATGGAGAGTTAGAGGTATCGGGAAGATGGAGGGAATATTTTGAGGATTTGTTAAATGTTGATGAAGACAGGGAAGCTGTAATTTCGTGTGTAGGGCAAGGAGGAATAACATCTTGTAGGAGTGTGGAAGAGCCAGTTGTGGGTGTAGGGGAAGTTCGTGAGGCAGTGGGTAGAATGAAGGGGTAAGGCAGCTGGGATTGATGGGATAAAGATAGAAATGTTAAAAGCAGGTGGGGATATAATTTTGGAGTGGTTGGTGCTACTATTTAATAAATGTATGGAAGAGGGTAAGGTACCTAGGGATTGGCAGAGAGCGTGTATTGTTCCTTTGTATAAAGGCAAAGGGGACAAAAGAGAGTACAAAAATTATAGGGGAATAAGTCTGTTGAGTGTACCTGGTAAAGTGTATGGTAGAGTTGTTATTGAAAGAATTAAGAGTAAAACAGAAAGCAGGATAGCAGATGAACAAGGGGCTTTAGGAAAGGTAGGGGTGTGTAGACCAAGTGTTTACAGTGAAACATATAGGTGAACAGTATTTGGATAAGGGTAAAGATGTTTTTGTGGCATTTATGGATTTGGAAAAGGCGTATGATAGGGTAGATAGGGGGCAATGTGGCAGATGTTGCAGGTGTATGGAATAGGAGGAAGGTTACTGAAAGCAGTGAAGAGTTTTTATGAGGATAGTGAGGCTCAGGTTAGAGTGTGTAGGAGGAAGGGACTATTTCCCAGTAAAAGTGGGCCTTAGACAAGGATGTGTGATGTCACCGTGGTTGTTCAATATATTTATAGATGGGGTTGTAAGAGAAGTGAATGCGAGGGTCTTGGCAAGAGGTGTTGGGCTAAAAGATAAAGAAGCAAATACAAAGTGGGAGTTGTCACAGTTGCTTTTTGCTGATGACACTGTGCTTTGGGAGATTCTGAAGAGAAGTTGCAGAGGTTGGTGGATGAATTTGGTAGGGTGTGTAAAGAAGAAAATTGAAAGTGAATATAGGAAAGAGTAAGGTGATGAGGATAACAAAAAGAATAGGTGACGAAAGATTGGATATCAGATTGGAGGGAGAGAGTATGGAGGAGGTGAATGTATTCAGATATTTGGGAGTGGACATGTCGGCGGATGGGTCTATGAAGGATGAGGTGAATCATAGAATTGATGAGGGGAAAAGGGTGAGTGGAGCACTTCGGAGTCTGTGGAGACAAAGAACCTTGTCCATGGAAGTAAAGAGGGGAATGTATGAGAGTATAGTTATACCAACGCTCTTATATGGGTGTGAAGCATGGGTGATGCATGTTGCAACGAGGAGAAGGCTGGAGGCAGTGGAGATGTCATGTCTGAGGTCAATGTGTGGTGTGAATATAATGCAGAGAATTCGGAGTTTGGAAATTAGGAGGAGGTGCGGGATTACCAAAACGATTGTCCAGAGAGCTGAGGAGGGGTTGTTGAGGTGGTTTGGACATGTAGAGAGAATGGAACGAGAGTGACTTCGAGAGTGTATAAATCTGTAGTGGAGGGAAGGCGGGGTAGGGGTCGGCCTAGGAAAGGTTGGAGGGAGGGGGTAAAGGAAGTTTTGTGTGCGAGGGGCTTGGACTTCCAGCAAGCATGTGTGAGCGTATTTGATAGGAGTGAATGGAGGCATATGGTTTTTAATACTTGACGTGCTGTTGGAGTGTGAGCAAAGTAACATTTATGAAGGGATTCAGGGAAACCGGCAGGCCGGACTTGAGTTCTGGAGATGGGAAGTACAGTGCCGGCACTCTGAAGGAGGGGTGTTAATGTTGCAGTTTTATAACTGTAGTGTAAAGCACCCTTCTGGCAAGACAGTGATGTGTGTTGTGGGGTTCTTTTCATAGATCAGTTTGGGTGGGAGGTGCAAGCACCAATAGCCTGGTTGCATTCTTGCAAGTACTTGCTATCATTCAGACTTTCATTTTAGTAACTGTGTACGCTATGATCCTCATGCTACTAGTTCCAACCTTCATTATAGTGTGTACTTGCTGCCGTGTTTTAACTTTTATTGTAGTTATTGTGCACTTTTAAGAACATAACGGGGAAGCACTGCAGCACCCCTGCTGGCCCATGGAGGCAGGTTTAATTCACTCACCCACGCCCACTCGTATACCTATCTATGTTATCGCTTCAATAACGCTACTTAGAGGTGTCTCACTTATCCACAACTCTAGTACCACACCATTGCTTTCTCATGCCCTTTCTAAATCCTAACTTTATTTATTCCGTTTTTCTACTTGTTCACTTTAGTCATATCTTCCCTGATTCTACACATTTCCAGAGTGGAAATTCAGTGCCTTCAGTCTTATCTTCGCAGGAAAGATTTCTGATACATAAGACTAATTTCGTCATCCTCCTCTCTATATATATTCAAAGCATTTATAGCCATTCTTTAATAAGGAGACTAGAACTGGGGAGCATTATCAAAATTAGGCCTGCCAAGAATATATAAAGTTTAAGTTTATCCTGAGGACTTCTATTATTTATATTTCTTGATACAAAGAAAAAAATTCTGTTAGGTTTATTGCACTTGTGCACTGTTGTCTGGTTTTAGATACTGTTACCCAGAACTTTTAGTTTTGTTTTCACTCCTGCAACACACTTGTTAGTACTTTCGGTGCTCCAGCTTCGTAGAATGTACTTGCTACTATGATACTGGTACTTTCGGTGCTCCAGCTTCGTAGAATGTACTTGCTACTATGATACTGGTACTTTCGGTGCTCCAGCTTCGTAGAATGTACTTGCTACTATGATACTGGTACTTTCGGTGCTCCAGCTTCGCAGAATGTACTTGCTACTATGATACTGGTACTTTCGGTGCTCCAGCTTCGTAGAATGTACTTGCTACTATGATACTGGTACTTTCGGTGCTCCAGCTTCGTAGAATGTACTTGCTACTATGATACTGGTACTTTCGGTGCTCCAGCTTCGTAGAATGTACTTGCTACTATGATACTGGTACTTTCGGTGCTCCAGCTTCGTAGAATGTACTTGCTACTATGATACTGGTACTTTCGGTGCTCCAGCTTCGTAGAATGTACTTGCTACTATGATACTGGTACTTTCGGTGCTCCAGCTTCGTAGAATGTACTTGCTACTATGATACTGGTACTTTCGGTGCTCCAGCTTCGTAGAATGTACTTGCTACTATGATACTGGTACTTTCGGTGCTCCAGCTTCGCAGAATGTACTTGCTACTATGATACTGGTACTTTCGGTGCTCCAGCTTCGCAGAATGTACTTGCTACTATGATACTGGTACTTTCGGTGCTCCAGCTTCGCAGAATGTACTTGCTACTATGACACTGGTACTTCAACTTTGTTGTGTGCTGGCTACTATGACGTGAAGGTACCTGAAGGAAACTTTGGGGTCATTGACCCCGCGGCCCGATGCCACACCAGGCATCCATGTGCATCACGTTCTAATAACCAGGCTGTTACTTCTGGCCGCATGCTGATGTTCCCTTTTCACGCATTTTTGTGTTATAACGCCGTGGTCGCACTTCTTGAAGGCTTTTGCGAAATTAGTGTTCACTGCGCCAGCATTTAGCTTGTCCTCCAGTGCATGCAAGACCATATCGTAATGAGTCACGAAATCGTAGTGACACGATTGCAAACAAACCATACCACGGGTGGGGCTTGAACCCGCCAGCTGGCCCAGTGGATAACGCGTCGATCTGGAGTTTTACGATTCTCTGACCGCGGGTTCAAGCCCCACCCGTGATATGGTTTATATCGTAATGGTTTAGCAGTTGTGAACTGCATTAGCGACCTGCTCTAAGCCCTTGTTGCCCTGGGTTGTACAGTTGTTGCTATTCCATGATCTTGGGGGGGGGGGGGTGAGGCATTTTCTCACTATGAATAATAAATGTCAACAGTTTACTATTTATCCTTGGCCACGTGTTGCTGAACATATCTCGGCGTGCTTATCTGTGGTTAAATATATTATTGCTTTGTGACCTAACCTAAATCAACATAACAAAATATAGTTTTACTCAACGTAAACTCTTCCAGGGTTCCTAGTTTCTCCCCTTGATGCATTTTCTGCATGGGGTATATGTTGCGGTTAATTTATCCACTTTTTGGGACACATGTTGCTGTTAATTTATGCACTGTGTGGGACACATGTTGCTGTTAATTTATGCACTGTGTGGGACACATGTTGCTGTTAATTTATGCACTGTGTGGGACACATGTTGCTGTTAATTTATGCACTGTGTGGGACACATGTTGCTGTTAATTTATGCACTGTGTGGGAGACATGTTGCTGTTAAGTTATGCACTGTGTGGGACACATGTTGCTGTTAAGTTATGCACTGTGTGGGACACATGTTGCTGTTAATTTATGCACTGTGTGGGACACATGTTGCTGTTAATTTATGCACTGTGTGGGACACATGTTGCTGTTAATTTATGCACTGTGTGGGAGACATGTTGCTGTTAAGTTATGCACTGTGTGGGACACATGTTGCTGTTAAGTTATGCACTGTGTGGGACACATGTTGCTGTTAATTTATGCACTGTGTGGGACACATGTTGCTGTTAAGTTATGCACTGTGTGGGAGACATGTTGCAGTTAATTTACCAACTGTTTGGGACACACGTGGGTAATAAAGTATCCGCTGTGTGGGACACGCGTGGTTAATAAGGTATCCACTGTGGAGTCAGTGACACTTGGCTACATTGGATGCCTTGGCCTGCATAGGACAAATCAATCATTTCACTTAGTATTAGTCAAAAATTGGAATTGACTGAATGAAACTGTAGGATAGACTGTGGGTGAAACAGTGGGATTTACTGTGGGTGAAACAGTGGGATTTACTGTGGGTGAAACAGTGGGATTAACTGTGGGTGAAACAGTGGGAATAACTGTGGGTGAAACAGTGGGATTAACTGTGGGTGAAACAGTGGGATTAACTGTGGGTGAAACAGTGGGATTAACTGTGGGTGAAACAGTGGGATTAACTGTGGGTGAAACAGTGGGATTAACTGTGGGTGAAACAGTGGGATTAACTGTGGGTGAAACAGTGGGATTAACTGTGGGTGAAACAGTGGGATTAACTGTGGGTGAAACAGTGGGATTAACTGTGGGTGAAACAGTGAGATTAACTGTGGGTGAAACAGTGGGATTAACTGTGGGTGAAACAGTGGGATTAACTGTGGGTGAAACAGTGGGATTAACTGTGGGTGAAACAGTGGGATTAACTGTGGGTGAAACAGTGGGACTGTTGGTGAAACGGGTTGACTGGATGAAACTAGGATTAACTGTGGATGAAACTGGGATGGATTGTGGATGAAACTGGGATGGATTGTGGATGAAACTGGGATGGATTGTGGATGAAACTGGGATGGATTGTGGATGAAACTGGGATTGATTGTGGATGAAACTGAGATTGATTGTGGGTGAAACTGGGAGTGGCTGTGGGTGAAACTGGGAGTGGCTGTGGGTGAAACTGGAACTGGCAGTGGATGAAACAGTAGTTGTTTCACTATTGTTAATCGTAGGGTGATTCTCTCTCTCTCTCTCTCTCTCTCTCCTTCCTCTCTCTTCCCCTCTCTTCCTCTCTCTTCCTTCCTCTCTCTTCCCCTCTCTTCCTCTCTCTTCCTTCCTCTCTCTTCCTCTCTCTTCCTCTCTCTTCCTTCCTCTCTCTTCCTCTCTCTTCCTCTCTCTTCCTCTCTCTCTTCCTCTCTTCCTCTCTCTCTTCCTCTCTCTCTTCCTCTCTCTTCTTGGACTGCTGCTGTTCTCTTGACAGTGGCATTTTTGGCGGTGTGTGTGTTAAAAGTGGAAGCCACAGCTGTAGTGGAGGAATGTTGAGTGTCTTTCAATAGTAGTAATGTTAGTTTTGCAAGTGTGCTCTCTAGCTTAGACTATTGCTGTAGTTCTCACCTTCAAGCTAGCTGAGATAACACACGCAGTCATTTATGCTCCCGTAGACTTAATGCAGTTTCAGCGTATACACTAAAACGGAGAAGACATTATTATTATTATATGTATGGAAAAATGTTTCCTCCAGGTATCCAATATTCAGTCTGTGTGTGGTGGGGGGGGGGTGTATGTATGTATGTATGTATTTGCATGCAGTAATCGCGAGCAAGTGATACAAGATGCAGAAATAGGTAGGAAGTCCAGCTAGATTCGTTCCAGGAAACGACTCTAGCTGGATTCCTTCCCTTGAACGAATCTACCTGGACTTCCTACTCATTTCTGTAACATTGCAAGCTCCTGAAGATGTACTGATTGCAGCACGAAAGACCTAGAGCTATCATTCAACTCTCCCTGTGGTTGTTTTGCATGTATTTGCATGTGCTCACCTATTTGTGGTTGCAAAATTTCCTTAACACTGGCCGTTACTGGGTTCCCTTTCTAGACTTCATGAACCTACCATACCTATTGTTAAAGCTGTGTATAGATCCTGCCTCTACTACGTTATCCAGATAATTCTACTTCCTGACTGCTCTGAAGCTGAAGTAGTATCTAGTTCCTCACATCCCTGTGACTTATCTGTGCTTTCAACTTCCAACTGTGTCCTTGTATACCTGTTAACCCTTTCTCCAGTAGCTTGTCTCTGTTCACCATATCAGTTCCTCGTGTATTTTGTATATCACTCGCTTTTCTTTCGGTTCTTCTGCCCTCTCTTAGGATTAGCTCCTTGGGTCTCATAGCTCGTACTCCTTATCTCCGGGACTAGCCTCGTTGCGAATTTTTGTATTTTTTTCCCATTTCTTGACATGCTTGATCGTTTTCTTGTGATAGAATTGAATAGAAGACAAGTGTAATAATTAAGATTTAGATTCTTTATTTGCAATCACTTCAGTACAAAAGCCCACGGAATGCACACTATTTGTGTGCGCCTCTGATATCACAAGCCTTGTGTTTAATGATTTTTAAGTAATAACAACTAAACAGCATTAATATATAGTGTTCTGCTAACGATTGCAGGCAGAGAGGGTGGGAGTAATATGTAATTTTCCCTTTATAGATAAAACAAAACAAATACTGTTGTTAATTTAAAACAATACAACAAGCATGGTGACAAAGTGCAGTGCTTGTCAGTTTTTTGTTGTTGTTTATAGAAGAGGTGAAGCTTAAAATGTGAAATATACAGGCAGAGCTTACACGCAGCTTTTGGCTAAATACATCAACAAACACTTTGGACGGTTTTTTTTATGGAAACACTTCAGTCATGAGAGTCTGGAGTGAAAAAGGTCTCAGGACAAAAAAGTTTCCATAATAAAATGTGATGTTTGCTGCTGTGTTGAAGCGCAACTTATGGGTATTATATAGCATACACCGTGTGCTGAGTGACAATGTTCTCGTGGGTAGAGGAACTAGAAACGAAATGAGAGAGTGCCACTAAAACCTGAGGAGACAGCGGCTCCGGAACCTGAGGAGACAGCGGCTCCGGAACCTGAGGTACAAGAAGCAGTGTAAACACAGAGGAAATATAAACCTCTTCAGTTGGAGACATCACACCACAGTACGTGCAAAAATGAATGGAAACACCACAGATGGCGTCAATACAGATAAAAAAGGGAAACTGGACAAGTATCTTCACCAGGTGCCAGATCAGCCAGGCTGTGATGGATATGTGGGGCAGTGGGCCTCCAGCAGCAACAGCCTGGTTGACCAGGCGAGCATCAGACGCGCCTGGTCCATGGCCGGGCTCATAGAGAAACTATCGAAACTCTTCAAAGGTATATCAAAGGTAAGGAAAACGGTGTAATTACCCACCCAAAGAAATGTGTTAACATTGTAAAAATGGGAAAATGTCGTTTTGAAGAAATGTGTAATTTGTAACAACCGCTCGGAATGTGTAAAAACTCGTTAGGAAAGAATACGCTATGACCTAAATTATTTTTTTTTTCACGTCGAAGAGACAAAAAATGTAGGGCTAGTGTTACTTATAGCAGTATTTAGTGTGAGACTAGTACGGCATTATAGTTTTTGTAAACTAGCCTTTTCTCAGGGTGCCATGGTGTCCTGTTTTATAAGTACCACAATAAGTATCTTCACCAGTTGCCAGATCAACCAGGCTGTGATGGATATGTGGGGCAGCGGGCCTCCAGCAGCAAAACACTGGTTGAACAGGCAAGCACCAAACGAGCCTGGCCCATGGCCGGGGTCCGATAGTAGTGAAACTGTATAAGCTATATGAATAATGTTGTCTGTTGCATGAAGAATAAGTCAGAATCCCGTGACTGAAGAAAAGTGTGGGCATGTTTTGGTGTGTCCTGCACTCTAGCTCACACTGTACACGTGACTCGATAATGCTCTAGGACGGAAATAAATGGTATAAAATACCGACACAATGGAAAAATAAACACATAAGCAGTATAACTAAACAGCATTAATATATAGTTATGTTGACGACATTCTCATCATAACTCCCAGACGCTTCAACGTTCAAGCTCTCCAACACGAACTCAACCAGGTTGAGCCATCAATCCAGTTTACACTAGAAGAAGAAGTCGACAACACTCTTCCTTTCCTTGATGTTCTTCTCTGCAAAGCTGACCATGAACTTCGTTTCAAAGTCTATCGAAAACCTACCAATCAACACGATCTTCTCCACTTCTACTCTCACCACGACACCAAAATTAAACGTGGTGTAATTATAGGCTTTTTCCTGCGCGCACTCAGAATCTGCAGCAGTGAGTTCCTTGAAGAAGAATGCTCCCTCATTGAACAAGTTTTTTCCAAACTTCACTATCCTCGTCACTTCATTAGAGACTGCAGACGACGGGCATTAAACATCTTCAACACACCCAGAGAAGACACTGCTGAGAAGAGATACATAGTCCTTCCCACCAACTCCATTTCCAAACAAGTTTCCAACATTTTTCTAAGACCTCATTCCGAGTATCCACCTCCACATCCACCACCATTAAGGACATTACCAGTAACAGACAGGAAAAGCTTCAATCCACGGCAGGGGTATACACAATCCCTTGTAATGGCTGCAGCAAATTATACGTTGGCGAAACATCCAGAGACCTACAAACACGCATTTCAGAACACCAGTACGCAGGCAGATCTGACGACTCAAGAAATGCCTGTGTTCAACACCGAAATTTACACAACCATTTAATCAACTACAGAAACGCAAGACTCATCGCCAGAGAAGACAACACGCAATACCGAAGAATCCTAGAATCATCATTCATCTGTATATCCAACAACTTCAACCAGAACAACGGCTTCTACAACATAGCTGAACCTATTGCCAAGAAACTTCTTCAACGCTATCCCACCTAGAACTCAAGAATGGTACACTGCAGGTCCTTTAAGTCACACTATGTTTTTAACTATCACACTACTTTTAAGACTCATATGCAGCTTTCTCCACCTGACCCAGCATTCTCCACCTGACTGTACCCTATATATATCTCCATGTTGCTCATTTTCCAGGTAGATCTGTCTGTGACTCGATAAAGCCCACTGCGTGGGCGAAACGTTGTCAATAAAGGATCACATTATACTGCTTATGTGTTTATTTTTCCAATGCTCTAGGACGGAGCGAAGTACGTATCTTCTAGAATATCTTCTCCAAAGCGTTGATTACTTGCAGCGTGTGTAGCACATACCAGGGAACTAACGAGGCTTTGTGAAAAGTTTGCATTGAAGCAACACATGACTTATCCCATTGTAAATGAAAATGCATTGAATTTGATCTTCGTAAACATCGAGGAACTAACTAGACATAATCACAACAATATACTCTGAGCACATCATAGAAGTGCAAACGAATATAAACTCAGGGGTAGGGAACTCCAGCAGTAATATACGAGAGGGATGTTCAGTAAATTTAACTTCAACAATCAAAGAATTGACTGGGACAGAATTAAAGAACTATCAGACATATGGGAAACAGTCATGAGTAGTGCCTGGGAAAGCTGAACCACAGAAGCATACAAACCTAGATCAGATATAGTGTAGAAGGTTGTATAGAAGAAGAAAAAGGGTTACTGAATTGCTTAATAACGTGAAATGTCACAACTAAGGCAAGACAATCTTAGCTGAGAGATCACCGTGTGTGTCAATTACAATCTAGGCATCAGTGAGGCAGGATGCGCTGGCAGACTTCATGCCATACTTAATAAACCCGGGCAAAGCATTTGTGTATTACTCCAACGCCTTCATTTATATTTCTCGAACCCACCGATAAGAAGTGTGTAGTACTTTTGGGTTATGGGCACTGAGGTGTGTGTAGTACTTGTGGGTTGTTATGGGCACTGAGAGGTGTCTAGTACATCCGGATTGTTATGGGCACTGAGAGGTGTCTAGTACATCCGGATTTTTATGGGCACTGAGGTGTGTGTAGTACTTCTGGGTTGTTATGGGCACTGAGGTGTGTGTAGTACTTCTGGGTTGTTATGGGCACTGAGAGGTGTCTAGTACATCCGAATTGGTATGGGCACTGAGGTGTGTGTAGTACTTCTGGGTTGTTATGGGCACTGAGGTGTGTGTAGTACTTCTGGGTTGTTATGGGCACTGAGAGGTGTCTAGTACATCCGAATTGTTATGGGCACTGAGGTGTGTGTAGTACTTCTGGGTTGTTATGGGCACTGAGGTGTGTGTAGTACTTCTGGGTTGTTATGGGCACAGATGTGTGTAGTACTTAGGGTTGTTATGGGCACTGAGAGGTGTGTAGTATTTAGGGTTGTTATAGGCACTGAGAGGTGTGTAGTACTTAGGGCTGTTATAGGCACTGCTTGAGATGTGTGTAGTACATCTGGGTTGTTATGTACACAAGTTCATCTCTAGGTACGAATACTGTCTCCATACTAGTACTAGGTTAGTGATAAGTGTCTTATCTAGTACTGCTATTAGTGTTTAGTGTGGGGATGTAATCTGTGTCCAGGAGCCTTGTCTAGTACTGCTAGTGTTCATTGTTAATCGTCGGGTTAACGATGGTTGTTGCTTTGGTTGTCAGTGTTAAAAGTGATGGACTAGTTAGGTTTGTGATGCTTGTAGTCTGATCCTTCCTGGCTGGTTAGCCGAGGGAAGCTGGACACAGTCAACATTCCACACAGTTTCCCAGGTCTTGACATACTCTTCATGTTTCCTCGCATTAACCCAAGCATTTTCAACATAACTCGACACTTGCTGCAGTGTCTTGCTCTACACACTGATTTAAGCTTATTATCATCGTACTATCTTAATTTTGTTATGCTATTGATAACGTCAGCTTCCGAGCTTTGATGTTAATGGGTAAGGGTAAGTAACATAAAACAGTCAAAAGATTTATTTAACTATAAAAAATCGACTGCGGTACGTATGGCAACGATGGCTGAAAATAACCTGGA